>PVKA01037297.1:0-21104 GCA_004027165.1 Ctenomys sociabilis | reverse complement strand
AAAAAAAAAAAAAAAAAAAAAAGATTTTTCTAAGCAAGATGTACAAATGCAAGTCTACTCTGTCATAAAAAGAGGAAAATAAAAGAACTTGAACCCTACTGACATATACAGCAGAAACCCTGAGCTAAATGAGCCCCAGACACTAAACACTAGATACTATGTTATTTCATTTATATGAAATTCTACAAAAGAAATAATTATAGTAACCAGACAAACCCAGTGTTCCTAGGAGCTGGTGGTGGGGTCAGAGTGAGATTGTTTTATATTATTCTGTGGTCATAGTGTACGATTGTGGAAGTTTGTAAATCTGGTGAACACTTAATTCTGGATTGGCAGCATATCTCAGTGTTACAGTGCTTGCCTAGCATTGTGCAAGGCCCTGATAAAGGACTTGTATTCTTGTTTAATCTCCAGAATGACAAAAAAAAAATGGTGAATTTTATCATGTGTGTATGATAGTTTGATAAAGCCTTTTTTAAAAGAGTAGATCTGACCTTTTAGTGAACAGAAGTCAAAATATATGAATATGCAGGTTTCTGTGCCCTTTGATCATACTGTTACCACTCAGGATGGCTGTGTGACAGTGGGTACTTTAATTACTTTCTCTGGGTCTTGGTCTCCTTGGTTATAATATGGGATAATAACCAAATACCCATAATAGACTGTTATCAGGACCAAATTTTTTTTTGCGGTACTGGGGATTGAACTCAGGATATTGCTCTTGCCAGGCAAGCACTTATTCTACTGAGCTATCTCCCTGGCCCCAGGACCAAATTTTGTATATGTGCATATATATGTACACATATAGAGTATGTGTGTATGTAGAGGACTTTGCACAGTACCTGCAATCTGTCACCAACTCAGGCGTGCTTTATAAGGCGTAATGGCTGCAAATAAAACAACTAATGAGGAAGGCATAACGTTCTCTGCGCTGGTCGGTTGCCGACCTAACCTTAGCCAGAGAGCTGCGAGTTAAGCACAGGCCTGTGACCACATTCCTGGGCAGTCTGCGGGAGGGTGATCGCGCTCCACTGCTGAACTGATCTTTGCTACTTGAACACTGGGTTAATGTCTCAAGGCTCATCCTAAATATAAGGACCTAGGAGGAAGGCCAGCACCACGGATGGTGGATGTTGAGCCATTCACCATCTGCAACTGTCTGTCCATGCTGCCTCTGTAACAGAAACAAGGCGTATTATAAATTATTTCTTACGGTCACAAAGTTGGAATAACAATTCCTGCAGGCCTGCATTCCTCACAGGGTTATTCCGAGAATAAAGCACCAGGCCACATCTGTCAGATAGTGAATACTGAGTTCCACGTGCACTGGCATAACCAATTAAACACACACACACACACACACACATATATATATTTTTAAAAAACCCATGTGTATATTTGAACACGTACAAATATTTTTATCATCTCCTTAATACAAAAACAAGTACTGAGTCAGCATTTGTAATGTTTCAGATAATTTAAATTATATGGTGGGAAGTATAGAAGTTATACGTGGAATCCTGGAATCCATCCTCACGAATGTTGAGTGGCAATGGACTAACCAGGATGATTTTGCATAGCCGCATTTTGACAACTATTTATTTGGTCAAGAAAAAGCCAAAATGTTAAGTATGCCCAGTTCATCTTCAAAGATCATGATTTTTGTAGGAAAGGTGGAGCCAAGACACCTGCGAATTTGCCCAGGGCTTCTATGGGTGATAAATTGTCACAGGAGATAACGGGGTCAGAATCAGAGAACTGGGGACCTGGAGAGGAATGAGCAGCACTTTTTCTTTTGTAGCAGAAAGGAGATCCAGAGAAGGAAAACCACAATAGCCAACGTGAGACCTAACAAGCAGCTCCCAGGCCCTGACGGGGTGCTCCTCCAGAATCCTATGCCGGGGCTACAAAGGATTAAAAAAAAATAATAATAAAGTGCTTCAAAAAAGAACAAAACACTCTGCAAACAAGAGCACTGTATTTGGGCGCATAATGAAGTCAGAATCTGCTTTTCAGTCCCCCCTAATGGAAATGACAATTCACACAAGCAAAATGGCTTGTGATTGGAAGGATAACACAACCGGCTCCCCGGATCTCCTGTTATTACTGATGGAATCCTCCCCGCTATTATACGTTGGAAAAATACTAACGTCTGCAGCCAACAAAGACAAATCTCAAAGAAGAGAAAGCCCTGGCTCCCGTGTGCCGCAGTGCGACCCGATATTCAAATCGTGCTCGCGCTGAGCTGTGCTTGATGTCAGCATCATTTTTTAAAAGAAACACATCAGTTTCAGTGAAGGTTTTTCTTTTACTTTCCCTATTCTTCACTCCTGGGCAAGGTGGTGGCGGGGAGGAACTGCCAGCTGTGTACTTTTTAATTTAATGCCCTTGAGTAAGGGCAATAGCAGCGAGGCGTGCTAGGGATTTTGGGGAGGGCCCAGGTGGGGCACAGTGGCTTCCCTTCCATGCACCGGGGTCGCAGCAGCTGTCTGTCTCAGCATCTGTGTCTCAAGGTAATGTCTTGCTTCCCGTCCACTGTCATTGTATCTCAGAATCAAATTATTTGAATTCCAGACACATCGACAGCACACTGAAGGACCCCTGCCAATTTCTGCAGCTCGCCTGGAAAAGAGCATCAGGAAACATTACTCATTTATACGACTCCCAGGCCCCTGTTGTAAATTCAGCACGCAGGACTGCCTCCAGGTGCAGCCCGGCAGCTTAGCGCTCTAATCCTGTCACTCTTCGCCACCGGCGGGTTCCTTCCCATAAACACGTGTGCAAACTCTCGCGCCAGCCCTTCGCCCGCTTGTTGGCGGCGGCAGAGGCTTGGCTCGCATGGACGGAGTCTCCCCTGCCAGCCGGGACCTGGATACAAACCTGCTCTTTTTCCTTAGGCAGGCCTGGGGTGAGAACCCCTAAGCGCCATGCAGGGCCTGTCCCCTCAGCCACCACTCCTGTATTTTCATGCAGATGAAATCTGGTTAAAACTGACATCTGTCCAGGGATGGTAAAGTGGCTGACAACGGCCCATCTCTTACTGGAATATGACAGAGCCCATTAGCAAGGAGCTGAAAAGTATTGTTTTTTTAATAGGATGATTTTCACAATGTATATGAAAAAAATATATATATATAATAAAATCCCTAATTATGTATACATAAAAAGATAAGGTTTAAATTATATGTCCAGGGCTGGCAAGATAGCTCAGCAGTCTAAAGCGCCTCTCAGGGTCTGCAGTTCGAACCCCAGCACCACATGCCATGCCAGCCCCTCCCCCCAGGGCGGGCTGAGCTGACCCCCCCCCGCAAAAAAAGAATCCGTGACGTGTAGCGAGACACTGTAATAAATAAATAAATTTTAAATTATATGTCCATATCTATCTATGGGTTAAATGTGCATGTAGATTCATGCACACATACATATTTAGCTAGAAGAAAATACATCCAAAATAAACAGTGATTATGCTGTGGGACTTCTTCTCTGTTTTCTACAGCAAGCAGATATTACTTCTAAAGTCAGGAAAACAAACGCTGTTTATAAAGATAACTTCCATCGAGGGCATTTGTAAACCAAAAGACTGTTTTCAAAAGGTTCAGAACCTGAGCAGAAGTGAGGGGCTTTCACCCCCTGTCCCTTCCCCAAGGACAGCTTCCTCAAGCACAAGCCTGGGGTTCTAGTGAGAGTCTTACGCAGCAGGAGCGAGACTTACCTTGCTTTATTTATTTATTTAATAGTGAAATTTTATTTTTGCCAAATGTACACCTGGTTGAGCCTATTCATCATGCATCTTCGCCCGAAGCAGGGGCATCTCCACCCTTTGTGCTTCTGGTATAAATAACTTCCGCTCTGTGCTTTGAGACAAGCTTGATAAGCCCTTTCTAAAGAGCTTCCGAAGGGCTGCTCTGACCAGTGGTCCACAGATCTTCAGCCTCTCAGAGACCACAGCAGGCATTACAAGTTTATAGTTGGGAACTTCCTTACAGAATTTGTTGTAAGTAGCTTTATCAGACAGAACCACGTGGTTGAGCTTGTCCCGAGCTTTGCCTTTGGACCACTTCTTCTTTTTGGCCTTGTCCCCAGATTTGTTCACTGGGTCTTTATCTTTCTGGGCCAACTTTCCGTCATCTTTCTTCTTCTTGTCATCCTTGGGTGGCATCACAGAGCCTGGAGAGCAGCGGCTACCATTGCAGGCCCATCAAGATGTCGGACAGGAAAAGGAGACCTACCTTGTCCCCGTGGCCCTGTGAGTCGGGCTACCCCAGAGGGCAGGCAGGAAGGTGAAAGGGAGGGAGGGAGAGAATGAGTCGCTTGAATGGCTGGGGTGGGGGTCAAGAAGAGTAGTAGCTGGAGCCACCTTAGACCTCAGAGAAGCTTCCAATTCTAGATTCTACATCTTGCAGGTCTGCAGTCTCTATTTTTCCTCTGAGTTCTTGGCAGCTGGTCTTCCTGGGTCCCTAGGAGGCAGAGCCACGGCCAAGACTCCCGTTTCCTGTAGCACCACAGGTTTCTTTATCACCGTGTGAGGGGCCATTAAAATCTCCTCCCGGACTGGCCAGATAGCTCAGCGGACTACAGTGCCTGCTTAGGCAGAGCATAGCAGCTGAGGTTCCATCCCCAGCCTGCTGTGCTGCACCACCCGCCAGGTGCGCTGAGATGGTGACTGAGGCTGGGTGTGGTGACGTGCACCTGTAATCCCAGCGCTTGGGAGGCTGTAAAAGAGGAGGCTCACTAAGAGTCAGATCTGTGTAGTGAGACCCTGTAGACCTTGTACTAAACACATTAAAAAAAATCTTCTCCTGGATCAGACTATGTTTTGATTCTTTTAATCACATGAGGCAGGAACTTCAGGATGCCAGGTGCCTGAGACCAGGCAAATGTGTTTTAGGGATCATTTTATTTCATTCATTACTGAGGAGGGAACCAAGGGTCTTTGAACAGAGCTGTGTCTCTAGTTCTTTTTTTTTTTTTTTTTTTTTTTTAATTTTGAGACAGGGTCTCATTCAATTGCTAAACTACCCAAACTGGGCTCAAATTTGCAGTTCTCCTGCCTCAGCCTCCCAGAGTTCTGGGCCTACAGGCTTGTACTATTTATTCTTTAAATTAAAAAAAAAAACCTTTTATTATTTATTTGGTACAAGGTCTCACTATGCAGCTCAGACTGGTAGTGATCCTCCTGTCTCAGCATCCCCAGCACTGGGATTACAGGTATGTGTCACGACGCCCTGTTTCAGTAGCCTGCTCTATGCTCAGGACTGGCTGGGCATGCGGTCCTTGCATTTTCCTGGAAGGCACTTAGACCGCTGAGCTGTCTCCTCAGGCCCTGATTTCATTCTTTATTAAATGTACTCCACAAACCAGGGCTACCACTGGCCCCTCTGGCGATTTGTATAACTTTGATCAAGTCACTTCTTCCTCAAGTTAAAAATTGCATTATTTCCTCAGTGATAACAATTACTAAAGACACTAATAAATTAAACATAATAAATTATAGTATAAGAGAAAAATATACTATGTAAGGAAAATTTCAATTTTTCCATAAAGTAATGGAAAATTGAAATGATTCATTGTAATACTAGAAGCTCAAAGTCACTCTTTGGATCTAATTACTTGGTGCACAACAGACTGACATTTGCCTTCAAGAAAACAAAACTTTTTGATGGTTTTAATGCTTTTTTTTTTTTTTTTTGCAAAGCTGGGGATTGAACTCAGGCCCTTGTGCTTGACAGGCAAGCACTTATTCTACTGAGCTATCTCCCTGGCCTTTAATGCTTGTTTTTATAGCTCATGTGGTAAGATATCACCAGATTAATGGACTTTTCTGATTGATTGTGGACTATACATTGGTTTTAATGCATTTAATTCTAGCTGTGGTTTTGGTCTTCTCTTGGTTTTGATGTATGTAATTTGAGTAAGCCATATTTTTCACTGATACAAAACTGGCAAAATTGGTTATTATTTTTTTTTCTTTTTAAAATGAGTCATATCTTAGTGCTAGGGAGACAGCTTGGCACCCTAAGCACCTGCCCAGCAAGCGCAAAGACTCTGGTTCAATTCCCAGTACTGCAAGCTGTGCCGGGCCGAGCCAACCGCCAAAACCAGGCGTAGTGGCGCACACCTGTAATCCCAGTGCTGAGGAGGCTGAGACGCGAGGATCATTATGAGTCTGAGCTGCATAGCAAGACCCTTGCTCAAATAAATAAATAATAAACAATAAATTAATAAAATTTATTTTATACCTTGCACTCAGGAGGCTGAGGCAGGAGGATCATTGTGAGTTTGCATAGCGAGATCCTGTCTCAAAAAGACCAAAAAAGAAAAAAATTGTTAAGAGTTATATCTTGAAAGGGACAAAGTTATTGGGGAATGCATCTGGTAAAGTATGCCACAAAAATACTGCAATATTTTGCCAGGAGGGCATTAGATTTTCAAAAATACAGCTTCAAGTTTTTAGTATATCATAGACTGATCAATGCTACAAAAAAGTCTTTACTATTCTCATGAGCCAATTTCAATTGTCACTTTTTTGGTAGGGCTGAGGATTAAAGCCGGGCCCTGAAGCACGTTAGGCTGGTGTTCTACACGGAGCCACCCCACCTCAATTGCACCTTTTCGCCCAGCCTTGGCATTCAAATCCACAGACCTTTACTGCTACAAGAATCCAGAACTGGAGCATGACCTATTACGCTGTTAGAGTGCAAAGTCTTAAGTCCTAACCCAGAATTACTGAATCAGCTTTTGCCTTTTAATCCGATCCCCAATGCTCTGTATACACCTGAGAATTAAGATTTGATGTTTCGGGGGGGGGGGCACTGAGACAGTTTCACTACGTATGTCAGGCTGGCCTTAAAATCACTATGGAGCTCAAGTTGGCCCCAAACTCACGACAACCCTCCTGCTTCAGCTTCCTAGTTGCAGAGATTACAGGCGTGTACCATGCTTGCCCAGGAAAACCCTCCCTGAAGACACTTAAAAGGCTATCGTGGCCTTCCAGCAACAAAAGTATTTCCTTTAGGTTAGGCAAGGTGGTTCATGCCCGTGGTCCCAGCTACGGGGAAGGCTGAGGCTGGAGGCTGTCTTGTGCACTGAGCCTCAGACCAGCCTAGGCAACACAGTGGGCCTCTAGCTCAGTAAGGAAGCACAGAAATTTATTAAAGATCATATCATTAATGACATGAAAAAAATAGATAGGATTTTGGATCAAGGGCGGACTTCGGATCTAGAAATAACATTTGGGATGAATGTGACTCCTCTTTTTTGTGTGTGTGTTTTTATATCTGAGAAGATGGGGTCATTGTCAGGAAACCTTGTGATTTGTTTAGCAAAGTATCTTTGCATAACTGTTCTGGAAAGATTTTCTAAACACATTATATGCTTTTAAGGGGGTGGATACACATTAATTATGTGTTCTTATCTCATAACAGTGATTTCACAATTACCCCTATCGGTGCCAAGCAGCACATTTTAAAGCAAGTGTTTTCAGAAGTATACCACTGACTTGTGCTTTAGAAACATCATCAACATGCCCGGCATATTTCCTCTAATTAAGTGCTAGCAGAAAGATGGCATCTACTCAATTTTCCCATCCCATAGTCAACAATAATTTAAAATTTTATGCCCCATAAATGCTTTTTCAATAGACTCCAACATTTGGTGGGAGCAAAAGGAATAGGTGTATATTTTTCTTGGATGATATAAAAAGTTCAATGCTGTCAAGATAAATTTCTCCTACATCACTCAATACCAAATTTATAGATGCAAAACAAAAAGTACAGAATGCCCCGGAATTATTTTTAAGCTCCATTGCCATCTATTCCATTCTCTGTGCGTACTTGTGGCACTGCTGTATGTGACTTTTTTCTAGCTGCGGTTTTTGCAAGTAGCCTTCTAAAAGCATGTCTCTGCTTCTGAGTTCTCATCTGCCAAATGTCCTTTGCCCAAATTTTCACGAGTAAAACATTTTGTCTTTGGATGTCTCCAACTTTCACAGCTCTATCTATTCCTGTGGCCTCTCTCAGGGATGGTATGTAAAAATAACCAAGAATAGCCTGGCCAGATAGCTCAGTGGACTAAAGTGCCTGCTTAGGCGGGTGCAGGGACTGGGGTTCAATCCCCGGCATGCTGTGCTGGCCCCGCCCCTGAGGCATGCTGAGATGGCAATTCAGACTGGGTATGGTGGCGCGCACCTGTAATCTCAGCACTTGGGAGGCTGAAAACGGGAGGATCATTATGAGTCCAACCTGTGTAATGAGACCCTGTAGACCCTGTACTAAAATACCAAAATAAATAAAATAACCAAGAGTGCTATGCAGCATTTCTTGCCTTTTAAAGAATCAGTTCATTCACGGCCTGTGCTATAACATTCCTTAAAAGGGTATACATATAGTTTTGTTTTGAGACAGGGTATTACTATGTAGTCCAGGCTGTCCTTGGACTCTTTTATGTGGCCTGGCTGGCCTCAAACTCACAGCAACCCTCCTGCCTCAGCCTCCTGAGTGCTGCGCTTACAGGTACGCACCACCATATCAAGCAAAAAGGTATATTTTTTTTTTTAATGTCAATGTGCCATTATGTTAGAAAATTTTGGATAGTTTCTGCCAAAGGGACGAAAGTCGTATCATTACATGCAGTTTCCTGGATTCTCCCCAGGTGTTCCCTTGCCAGAGCTGAGCAGTGTGCACTATGTGTACATGACGTCACTTCTCATTTTACATCACCTAAGTCCCCCACTGCCTGTGTGCGTGTGTGAGCATGTGTGCATGTGTGTGAAATCATATTTCAACTCTCAATTCTTCATCACTGCTGCAATGCATTGTACCTCGTTCCTCAGTACACTGCCAGTACTGCACTGCTCACACGTTCATTCTCCAGCTGATATTTTTTCCATCCCTGAAGAACTCACCCTGTAGAGAAAACACAGGTGGGATAATGAAAGGAGTTTTTTATTAGTAAATTTTTAAAAAAAATGTATTTAGTACAGGGTCTACAGAGTCTCACTGTACAGATCAGATTGGTAGTGATCCTCCTGTTTACAGCCTCCCAAGAGCTGGGATTACGTGCGTGCGCCACCACGCCCAGGCTCAGTCTCCCTCTCAGCATGTCCTGGGCACAGGGCTAGTTTGGCACACGGGGGATTGAACACAGCTGCTGCGCTCTACCTAAGCAGGCGCTTTAGCCCACTGAGCTATCTGGTGAGACCCTGTTATTAACAAGAACCTCTATATAAATCATTTCTGAAAGCTTCCTACCTGTATGATGGTTAAGGTTGGTGAAAATAAATGTCATACATATGGAGCAATTTCAGCTACTGTCTCACTGTTAGCAGTAAATCAAATTGCCAGGTACATGGTTAGGGAAAATAATTCATCATTTTCTTTTTCCTTTCTGCTAGGGATAGAGCTCAGTGGCATAAGTGACTGACTGGAGAGTGCACAGTACTGAGTTTGAAAAATAAAAAAAAGACTGATTTTTTTTTCCTTTGTACTTTTTCTCAAGTTACACTTGGCATAAATAATAGCAGTACATTTACATCCTAATCTAGCACATTTTGATCCCTATTTCATCTATGTTCTCCAAAAATGCATCCAGCGGTCTAGTTCATTCTCCTTAATTTCCCTGCCTCTTTCCTGATTTTGAAATTCATTTACAAAACTCCTGAGGATGTAAACAGAAAGCCAATATTTATTATTTTATCTGAGAACTTCCACATGTGAAACATGCAGTCAACCAACAGATAGTATCAAACACGAACATCAAGCGTTAATTTTTTATTAGAACAATGAGCAATTCCTATTACATAATTACCAGATCATTAAGCAGCGATCTCTAATGCGTGGTCACACAGTGTGCTTTGGGGATTGTTGAGAGCATGCGTAAGTTGATGGCAACTCATGTAATAATGAGAGTTCAATAGATTGCACTTGGGAATTCAACAAGACATTCTGGGTGCTACAGATAAATAACAGATGGTGTGAAATGCAATACATTTAGCATGAAGCAGTAAATTAGTATGCTGTTAACAATAGGGACGTAAACAACTTTTAAATATATATGCTTACCTACCTGCATATGAATTAGAAAAGTGATTTCCTATATGGAAGTAAAATTCATTTTTAGATGAGGGTCCATCTGCTGTTGGTGCTGATTAACTACTCCGTTTTCCTTTGTGAACAGAAGCAGAACAAAATACACCAAACCTCTGGAAACAAGAAACTGTATTGCCATCTGCTGGGAAGTTATGGAAAACAGAAGAAGAGATAAATATTCCATCTTTTCCATAAGCAAAATAATCAATACTCAAAAACTCTCAGAATGATCGAGGCAAACTGGGTCCTCTTAGACCAGGAGTGTAGCCAACCTAGCTCAGACGTGTAGTGATCCTCCTGTCTCAGCCTCCATGGTACTGGGATTACAGGCATGTGCCACCATGCCCAGCTTCAGTGGCTGGCACGGCATGCAGTATCAGAGATCAAACCCGGGTCCTTGCATTTGCCAGGCAGGTGCTTACACTGCTGAGCTGTCAACCCAGCCCTCAGGCAAAAACTTAAAGGCAAAAGATTTCTCTCTAAAATCAGGGAGCTTTTGGATGAGCCAGCGGGATTCCTAAATGATGACACTCTAAGTGGAGATAGAGGAGGGAGCACTCTGCATATCAGTTATGTTTCAGTGCCAAACCTTGAGCTTTCAGGAGAAGGGTGACACGATCCTGGCAGTTTAGAAACAATGGTCGTAGATCTGTTAATATTTTCTATTTCCAGAAGCAGATAAATCGATGGCCAGGTGATAAGAAATTCCCATTGCACCACCCCAGGCAGCTGAAGTAAATCCTGCATGAATGTGTTTCTCCAAATAGCAAAGCTTAACATTACCAATAACCACTGGGGGTGCCGTTGAGCCTGGCAATTCAAGAAGCAGCTGGTCTACCAGGCCAGTTGCGCTGGAAGTTGTATATGTGTGCAGTGAGAGGGTAGAAGGGACTCTGGGGCGCCAACGGCAGAGTAGAGTGATGACAAGGAGACAGGACGTCGGGAGGCAGGGATCAAGGAGAAAGGCATGTTGGGCAGAAATAATGGTCACAAAGTGGGGGTACAGCAAGGGGCAGACACCAGAGACAGGAGACAGCATCAGGACAGCTCAGTGACACAGCAGGAAAGCAGAGATTAGGCAGCCACTACTGGTTTTCATGATCTGTGGGGTGAACACAGACACCTGACCGATAGAAAGGAGAGTGACCTGAGAGAGAAGAGGAGGGAGGGGAGGTGCAATGAGCTAAGCTGCTCTCTCTCTTTCTCTCTCTCTCTCCCTCTCTCTCTCTTCTTTGATTTTTTTTACCAGTTGAGACAAACAGACAGAGACAGCATATAAGTATATAGTGAAAAATTGCATTCTTGATTTCTAATAGCAGAAATTTGTTTCTGACCTACTCTTAAAAAGATGTGGCCAGCTGAAGTGGTGCACACCGGTAATTTCAACATTCAGGAGGCTGATGCAGGAAGTTCTCCGAGGGTTTGAGGCCAGCCTGGGCTACATGGTGAGTTCAAGGCCACCTTGAACTATGCAGCGAGAGACCCCGTTTCAAATGTAAATAGACAAATATGTAAGTAAATTAACAGGTGTTGGTGATAGGTGAGAAGTGGGGTGTTCTTTCGAGGCTGGGTCAACAGAAGGGGGCTTCATATTAGGGTTCTCTAGAGGGAAAGAATTAATAGAAAGCAGTCATAATTACACAAGGAGACTTACTGAGAAGCCTCACAGAGTACGCGGCGGGAGAGCTTGCCAGGGCTGCGTGTGTCCGAGGGGGAGAGAGTCCGGGTGCTGTTCAGACTAAGTAGACAACAGCTGGAGACCGAGCTTACGGACTGCAGCACCAGTCCAACCTCGAAGGCCTGGAGGTTCGGGGGAGCACCTCAGATGCCCATCTTGGAAGGCAGAAGACACTGGAGAGTCTAGTCCAAAGGGGCGGGGACAGACCCGGCACTTCTTCTTTCTTTTTTAATTGCCCAGGCTCCCAACCACCCACATTTGGGGTGGGTCTCCCCCGTTGCATTTGCCGGACTACATGTCAAACATCCGCAGACACTCCCAGAACTGCTCTTAACTCACAAGTGCTAAATTTCTCTTCATCCACTCAAGTTCTCAGGTCGTGAGAGGCCTCAGACTGCAAGAGTTTGTGTTTGTTCCAAGGGAAGCTAGTTCAGAGGAAGGGATTGAATATATAAGATGAAGAGGGAACATTGCTGTAGCAGGTGCTAATGCCTATGAAAGACAGAGCCGAGGTCGTGGATACAGTTGATTATTGAAAAACAGAGAAGTGGGGTGGGTGTCAATAAAGGTACAGCGTTTACCTAGCGTGCGTGAGGGGTTTGGCTCCTAGTAGGAAAGAGAAAAAGAAAGAAAAAGGGGAGTACGCCTCGTGGTGCGGGATGGAGCTGGGGTGGGAACAGCAGGACGGGGAGGAGTTCCTGCGAAAGGCACCACGGGTGCCTTCCACCAGGGCTGGAAGGAGCGAGATCCTCGCCGTCTTTGGGGTCCTCTGGCAGCCGCTGCCACCCCCGCGCTGGCCGAGAGGCGGCGCCCTGTCGCCGCCAACGCCCCCGCCGGATTCCCCGTCCTAAGGTCCAGGGTTTCACCTCGCCTCGCTGCTCAGCAGGGTCTTTCAGCCTCCGGGTCTTTTGGTGGAACTCGGGAAAACGAAACGAAGAGGGTGCAAGAAAACCAAGATCTGGGGACCCCCACTTCAGGGAGCGGTTGTCTCACAACCCTCGGCCACTGACCCTGCTCTGGGGAGGGCGAGCACCGTGCCCCCAGGCCCCAAGGGCGTGCGCCGCTGGGGATCCCTGGGCCCCCTGGCCAAGGGGAGGCTCCTGGTGGGGCTGCAGCTCTCCTCTCGGTGAGACAGAACCATCCTCATGGAAAGGAGAGGTTTTGTCTGGATTCACGGTTCAGTCCAGCCCGCCGCTTCCAGAGCAGCAACGTGGTGGAGGGACCTGGAGGGGATGCTGCCCAACCCGGGCAGCAGGAAGCAGAGAGAGAAGGGAGCAGCTGGGGGTAAGAATACACCTTTCCAGCTCTTGCTGGAGGTCCCACCTCTGACCAGACCCCACCTCCTAAGAGCTGGTTCAGCCTCTGGGTTTATGAGTGGAAAACTGCCGAATGACTACAACGCCCTGCGATCCAATCCCCTTCCTCATGAGACTGGGGTGGGGGCGTTTAGCTGTGTACTGTAACACTGCATTGACCTGTGTAAGAACAGTGGGGGTACTGAGGGTGTACCTGTGTTCAATGGATGCCCAGCAGCAGATGAGACCGACCACCCAAACAAATGGGCTGGTTCAGTGGAAAGACAAAGGGATATTCAGCTGATAATTCTAGGATTCATTTCTGACACCTTTTTAAAATTTTATCTTATTTCATCTCATCTTATTTTATTTTATTTTGAGACAGGGTCTCGCTATGCAGTCCAGGCTGACTTTGAGCTCAATTTGTAGCCCAGGCTGGTCTCGAACTCAATGATCCTCCTGCTTCAACCTCCCAAGTGCTGGGATTATAAGCATGCACCACCATGGATTCTGCTCATGCCCCCCAGGGTGGGCTGAGCAGAAAGAAAGAAAGAAAGAAAGAAAGAAAGAAAGAAAGAAAGAAAGAAAGAAAGAAAGAAAGAAAGAAAGAAAGAAAGAAAGAAAGAAAGAAAGCAGGCAGGCAGGCAGGCAGGCAGGCAGGCAGGCAGGCAGGCACACTCGATTTTTTTACCAGTTGAGACAAACAGACACCTTTTTTTTTCCTCCTCTT
The DNA here is from genome assembly GCA_004027165.1 of Ctenomys sociabilis. NCBI lineage: Eukaryota > Metazoa > Chordata > Mammalia > Rodentia > Ctenomyidae > Ctenomys > Ctenomys sociabilis. The sequence continues at coordinate 7,316 of PVKA01037297.1, read as the reverse complement.
CCTCCTCCTCCTCTTTCTTCCTCTTCAATTTCCTCCTCTTCCTCTTCTTCCTCTTTTTTTTTTCATTTATGTATTTGGTACAGGGTCTCACTAAGCAGCTCAAACTCATAATGATCTTCCTGTTTTCAGCCTCTCCACCGCTGGGATTACAGGCATGTGCCACCATGCCTGGACTCCATCACCAGCTCAGCGCGCCCAGGGATGGAACCCTGGTCGCTGTGCTTGCCAAAGCAGGCACTTAGTCCACTGAGCTACATTGCCTGCCCTATGACATCTTTTCTTATAAAATACATATAAAATTTTTTGATAGTAATGATAAATATAACCAGGCAAAGTGACTTGTGCCAGCTACTGAGGAGGCTGAGCAAGAGGATTCCTTGAATCCAGGAGTTTGAAGCCAGTTATTGGAGTGGAGCAAAAAGCTCAAAGGAAAAGGAAGAGAGAGAGATGAGAGCTGAGTAGGCAGGTGTCACATGGTAGAGACTGTCCCCATGTCCAGTGGAGAGGATGAAGGGGAACAGATATTAACTAACATTTCTTTTTATTGACACTAAGATCTTGACTGTGACATAAAAATAAAGCTCCTCAGCTCTCATTGGACTTGCACCAAACATGTACTAGAGCTTGCCTGCCTGCCTTCCTTCCTTCCTTCCTTCCTTCCTTCCTTCCTTCCTTCCTTCCTTCCTTCTTTCTTTCTTTCTTTCTTTCTTTCTTTCTTTCTTTCTTTCTGCTCAGCCCACCCTGGGGGGCAGGGCTGGCAAAGCATGTGGTGTGGGAGGTCAAACTGCCCTCCTCAGCAGGCGCTTTAGACCCCTGAGCTATCTCACTGGCCAAGATTTCTTTCTTTGAGTCTGAGTTGGGCTGATTGACTGACTATGCCTTTCTGACTCTAACATTTTTTCTGATGCACCCTGCTCTCTCCTCAGTGAGACAAGGGGAAGCTGAGAGCTAAGCAGAAGGCTTCTACAAACATTACAAAATAATGTCCAAAATAGAAAATAATAGATAGGTAGATAGATAGATAGATAGATAGGTAGATAGATAGATAGATAGATAGATAGATAGATAGATAGATAGATAGATAGATACATACATACATACATACATACATACATAGGGACATCTCTTAAAAAATTACTCAAAGCCTCAGAATACATCTTACAGGCATATTTCAAGCATTCAGTGTTTATAAAGTTCTTAATGCAAAATTTGGCCCCCATAGTAATTGTTCAATGAAATGAAGCTCTGTAGAAGGAAGCTGCTGGACTTAGAAGGGGATTAGCCATCATATCCATCAACTTTCCCCTTGCAGGGACAAAATACCAGCTACCCACAACCTGAAGTAGGAAAGGCTCATTGAGCTCATGGTTTCAGAGGTTTCGGTCCATGGTCTCCACGGTAGAGGTGGTAGGACAGAAGGGCGTGGTGGGTCAAAGCTGCTTATATCATGGTGGCTGGGAGAGCACAGGGGAAGAGCTCAGTGAGAAGGACACCCTCCACAGGCCGAGAGTGACCCACATTCTCCAACTGGGGGTCCCCTTCTAACAGTGCCTTCAGCTATGAATGTCAGTGACTTAATGACCTGGTAAGTGTCGCATCCCTAGTAAGTGTAGCATTTTGCTAGTTCTGTTAGCTCTGTGTCCAAAGTAGTTTGAGAGTTAATGAAATAAGAGACTGCAGACTTCGGGTTTTCTGTCCATGTGTTTAGAGCATTGACTGGGATGATGGCTGCAGAGTGTGGAGATGCATCTTAGTGGGCTCTTTGCCTCATGGAATGGGGTAACTGGGAATGCACAGGTCGGCTGGGACACTGCAGTCAGAGCTTGGCCCTTGGCCTTTGCTTCCTGCCGACTGTTCCTTTGATGTGTTCCCTTGCATTTCTCTTACAAAGTGTGATGTTTCTCTCTTGGAGGAGCTCTGGTGCCTGAACTGGGATCTGAGACGGTGGGAAGGTAAGATTTTTCCATTGTAGTCTTAAAATCATTCTCTTTCAAGATTAAATGAGGTGTCAGAGAATGGGAAAAAATAATGATTCCATGGAAGTTAACAGTGTTGATAGATATGTTCAAAAATTTGCTTCAGATTTCTCCTTCTCTGGGAAATAAAGCACTATGAATACAGTGAAAGCCCCCAAATTCAACACCCTGAACTGCCACCCTTATCCACAAGGGAAGCCACTAATAGAATCTGAAATTGACATATATCTATAAGCCAATAGAGATTGATGGCCTTTTCACAGAGGTCATCATGCCATACGTGCGCCTGTTCAGAGGTACTTCTTGATGAGGCTGCAGGCTCCTTTGTTTGCACGGGTATCTGTGTCCAAAATTTATAAAGGAAGACATTAGGGAAGGGTGTGGTGACTATTCCCATAGCAAGTGTCTTTGTTACTTTTCTCATTGCTGTGACAAAACTTCTACCTAAAGATAGAGAAGGAAAGGTTTATTTTGGCTCACAGTTTATAACTAGCTGGTTCCAAGAAAGCAGGATGGCACGGCAGAGGGGCATTGCAGGAGAGAAACAGCTCATGCTGGACATCGAGGGGGTGAAGGAGCAGCGAAGCAGCGAGAGACAAGTGGGTGCAGCACCCCTTTTCCCCCCTATATTCATTCTTTGCTTACAAGCAGGTGGAGGCACCCTTAATCCTAGCATCTCGCTGTGAAGCAGTTCCAGCATCACGTGCTCTAGATTCTGCCGCCTCTGAAGAGCCTCCGCTACGACCACGTGACGCTTTGCGGGTACATCTAGGCACAAGCCATAACAGCAAGGGAATTTTCCCATGTTTTTTGCCCTTGTACTGCAAATATGAATCGTAAGAATATTGGGGTTTTGGGTAGAATCGGGAGGTGAGGGGCTACCCTTATAAGCTTTGAACTTTTTCTGTGGATGGAATAAACTTTATAGAGTTTAAATAGAGGAATGTTTTGCTATAAATTGTCTGTGTTTGTGTGTGTGTGTGTGTGTGTGTGTGTGTGTGTGTGTGTGTGTGTGTGTGTGTGTGTTACTGGGGATTGAACCCAGAGCATTTTTTCTGAGTAAAAACTGAGGCTTTTTCATTTTTTATTTGGATTCAGGGTCTCACTATGTCACTAAGTTACCCACCTGCACTCAAACTTGGAACCCTCCTGCCTCTCCCTCCCAGAGTGCTGGCATTACTCGTGGTACCACCATACCTGGCTCCTCACTTAGGCTTTAAAGGGACCACTTTGGTGACTGTGAGTTGCTCTAGCAGTTTCTTCCAGGTGTGAAGTAACCCATGCTCATGTCAGGTGCTGCATTGCACCTCAGCAGGCAGTTGCACTTGCTGTTCCTTTTGCCTGCGCTCTTCTTCCCTTATATGCGTTTGTCTGTCTTCAGGTCTCTGTAGCACTTCGGTACAGAAGCCATGCTTGACCAGAATGTACAAAATATCAGTGTCTGTCTTAGATACTTTTCTTCTTGCTGAAACAAAATACCCAACACCCAAGTGTTATGGTTTGTGTCTTGGTGTTCCCTCAAAGCCTCATGCAGTCATGGAGCAACCTCTGAAGTTTGTGGTTGATTATTGTGGGTGTGCATGCTGCACCTGCCCTGGGGCAGGTTACTTGCATTTCGATGTAAGGAGGGAAGAGAAGCTCGCTGCTTGAGCTGCTGCTACCCACTCCCTTGCTCTCTCGCTCTTTGCCACCTCCATTGCTTTCTGCCATGTGCCCTTCTGCCTTGGACCCAGCTGAATATGGACTGAACCCTCCAGTAACTGTGAGCTAAATAAACCTTACCTTCCTTCATTTCGAGTGTCAAGTTTCTGTCCCAGCAACGAGAGAAGAGTAAGACACCAAGGTTAGAGGACGAAAGGTTTATTTGACCTCACAGTTCGTAGCAGTTTCAGCCCATAGACAGTTGGCTCCAAGATGGGGCAGCAGAACAGATGGGCATGATGGAGAAGTCCGTGGTAGGGCAGGCAGGAGGCAGCCCCCAGCAGGCACCCGCAGCAGGGAAGCCTCCCTTTCCCTATTATTCCATCCATACTTTTGGGAGGTGCCACCCACACCTTGGGTGGGCCTTCCCATCACCCATACCCAGAACCATGCCAAACCAATCAATGGACTAATTTAGTATCAAACACCCTTAATCTCAATACCCCATGTCTTAGATCCAGCCAGCTACAGGAAGCCCCATCAGTGAGCCCCTGAGATTTTGGGGAGACATCTAGATAGAAGCAATCACAATGGTGATGTGTACCTTCTATTTAATTTTACCCTTGGGAGACTCAGGGACCAGCATGATAGGACAAAAGGCTGGGACAATAAAATGAACCCCTTGAGTACCGTAAACCATGCATGCTGTACACAGGCCATGTCTGTATCCTTGTGCTCTTTTCAGCAGCCCCATCATGAGGCTCTGGTAAAACCACAAAAGCAGAGTGTTTGCATAAGATGCTGGAATCGTTGCCATGACAAAGCCTAAATAAACCCTCCAGTCATGCTTGCTAATCCTTCTGGACTGCAGGCCACCAACATGATAGGCTCTGAGTAGCGGCTGCACACAGCACTATGATGAGCAGGAGCCCGTGGGGGAAACTGTGCTGCAGCTCAAAGCTGAACTTTGACCCGTGGGCAGGAACTTACAGTGTTCCATGATGAGATTCCGTGAGGGTGGTGAGATCTCAGAGAAGTGGCACTGCATCCTGAGGGGGGTGGTATTAGAGTGAGACCATCATTGAGCCCCCATGGTCTAGAAGAGCAAGCTGTATGCCCAAGAAAACTCCATCATCACAGAGTCTTATAATGCTGAAGACAATGAGAGAAGTGGACTTTTGGTTTTCAGACCCAGGCTGGATGGGGTGCTGCTGAGGGTGCAGAGTCAGGGGCCATCTTCACTGCCAAGAATTTGCAGAAGGACTGCATATAATACTGCTCATAAAATAGCCACTATAAAAGACATTGTAGGAGGTGAGGATGCTTTTGCTACAACAGTCAACTTACTTTTGAATTGCAAGTATGTGAGAAGATTAAAGTGAATGCCACAAGGACTTGGAGGGAGATTCTTTCAGTAGATGAGACACCCCTTGATTTGATTTCTCTTAGTAAAGGTCCTGATGAAACTTTTCCAAATTTTGCAGCATGCTAGTTATAGGCTAGTGGGAGATGATAGGTAATATAGAGGTTAGCAAGCTGATAGTTCAACAGTTGGTGTTTGAAAATGCAAACAAATGGTTTAAGGAGGTCTTCAGAGCCCACAAAAATGGGCTATGCTGACTGAGATGACTGGGATTTGTGCAGACACTGGCCCCTCCGGTGCACCAGGGGCTGCCTTAGCTCTAGCTGTCACTGAGGTTATTCATCCACAGCCTAGAGAAAGGGAAGGGAACAGAGCTGTCTGCCACAAGGAATGACAAATAGTTTGACCCTACGTTAAGACTTGGTGGCTGCAACCATTATGCCAGTCTGCCAGGCTCTTCCATCTGATTACCTTATCCATTATAAGGATGATATTTTCCTAGAACATGAATCCTCATCCACTTTGCCCCAGGTATTTGTCCCATTAGAAAATACCCCTAATAATGCAGGCATAGAGGTGCCCCACCCAAAAAGGTGCAAAACATGAAACCTGTTTCATATTTGGGTCACCTTATCAAACAAAGATGTATTGTACACTGGACTATTTAGATCCAGATTAATCATCTTGCAACCTTGATTTTCTCAGTAATATTAATTAGCTCTGCCCAGCTGTTAAGCTAACAACTCATGTCTTAGCTCCTGTCTTTGACATTCTCAAGGGGGACCCAGCCCCCACATCTCCAAGAATACTTACATTACAGACCAAAACTACCTTGCACAAAGGTTAATCTGATTTTCTCTAATGCTCAGCTCTTTATCGTTGACCCATCTTTGTCAATGTTTCTAATTATTTTTCCAACTCAACGTATGTCCATTGGGGTTCTCTGGCAGACTCAGGGCCCTCTACAATGGCTACATATGCCACATACTCTACATAAAACCATTACACCCTTTTATGATTCTGTGGCAGGATTGACTGCATGTGAGCAGATGCATGCTATGTAACTTTCAGGACATGAGGTGCAAAATACTATGGTTCCCCTTTCTTTAGTTCAACAACAGTGGTTATAGTAATGTTCATCCTCTTGGCAAACCACATTATCTAACTTCCCTAGTGTAGTTGTTGTCATCCTCCAGACAAATTTGTCAGTTTGCTTCCTTCACATCCTTTGTCTTCCTTTCAAAAATAAGCTCAGTTCCCATAGTCGGAGGTCGCTCTGTTTTCACGGGTGGCTCCTCTTGGGGCAGGGAAGGTTATGTTACAGCCTCGTCTTACTGAATACAGAATATAGGTTTCTCTTCTGCGCAACAAAATATTGAATTGCATTAACTTCTCCTTTCGATAGATGAGCAGAAATCAGCAGTACAGTATAACTATCTAAGCTAATATATACATATATATATATATATGTATATATTTCACCTTCCTTCTCTTTTTCTTTTCTTCTTTTCCTCATCCCAGTTATTCTTTTCCTTGGAACAGTTTTCTTTCACAGTACCTATTGTACCTTTCAGATTTTTTTGAGACAGGGTCTCACTACACAGTTCAGGATGGCCTTGAGCTCACTTTGTAGCCTAGGCTAGTCTCAAACCCACAGCAATCCTCTTGAGTGCTGGGATTACAGGCATGTGCCACCACGCCCAGCATCTTTCAGATTTTATTTAACTCTTTGAGGTTCTCACACCAGGGATACAGCATAATAACCATTGTATTCTTATCATTTTGTTCAGTGAAATTCTGTATCATTTCTGTTTTTTAAATTATTTTTCATTCTCTTTTTTTTTTTTTTTTTGTATTTTTTAGGAAAGGGTCTACAAGGTGTTCAGGGTCTCACTACTAGATTGGACTTATAGTGATTAGCCTGTTTATAGCCTCCCAAGAGCTGGGATTACAGGCTTGTGCCACCATGCCCAGTCTCAATCTCCATCTCAATGTGCCCCAGGGGTGGGGCCAGCACTGCAGGCCTGGGGATTGAACCCTCGGCCCCTGTACCTGCTTTCAGGCACTTTAATCCACTGAGCTATTTGGCCAGCCCTCATTCTCTCTCTCTCTCTCTCTCTCTCTCTCTCTCTCTCTCTCTCTCTCTCTCTCTCTCTCTCTCTCTCTCTCTCTCTCTCTCCCTCTCTCTTCCTCTCCTGATTAATGGGATAGTTTCAATAATCAATACATTGCATATTCTTGTCTTCTTAGTGGTTTTCATAGTTCAAGATGCAGGCACGATATTCTGTCCACAAACACTATTAGTACAAATCTTTCTATTCATTGAATTAAGAGAA
>PVKA01037296.1:0-21110 GCA_004027165.1 Ctenomys sociabilis | reverse complement strand
AGAAGAGAAGAGAAGAGAAGAGAAGAGAAGAGAAGAGAAGAGAAGAGAAGAGAAGAGAAGAGAAGAGAAGAGAAGAGAAGAGAAGAGAAGAGAAGAGAAGAGCACCTGAATCATGCTTCATTGCTCATGAGATGACCCCGAAAAGATAGGTGAAAACTGCTATTTATTCTCCGCAGTGAAACAACTCTCCCTCTACCCTAATCAATGGATTCTCACCACAGCTTTTACTTTTCATCATCCAACAGAATGCCAGTATACATTCGCAGTCTTTTTACCTTCTGAGCCACCTTTGGGCTGGTAGCATGGTGGTCAGAGCTTATTGGAATAACATTCCCCTTCCAATATTTCAATATGTTCTCAGTCCAAGTCTGGTCCTAGAGGAGCCATCTCATTTGAATTTGAAGGTATCAAAATCTTGCTGAGCAAGTCCCTTCCACCCCAAACATCTTTTGAGATCTGAGCTCAGCATAGCTTTAACGTGATGCTTCTCGCTTTCCCTGAGGCCTGTTCCAGGAAGGTGAGCTATATTAAACTTGCTGCTGTAATGTTTGGTCTTATTGATTAAGAAAAAAATATATCGGCACCAAACATCCAAAATGCAATTTTAAAAAATCAAAAGAGGAAGAAACAACAAGGAAAAAATATGCACTCAAACTGCAGCACTGAGCACTGTCCATAGTGGTAGGCATTTCCAAGTGCTTATGCTTCAAAACCTAGCTAACCAAGGGCTCTTTGCTTGATGGGCTTTTTAAATGGAGATGGCAGCTTAAGGCTGAAAGCAGTACCTAAGGCAGGGCTGTGAGCTCATTGTTTTATATCACCGGATGAAGGGTTGGCCTTCCTACTAAAAGGAAGTAGAAAACACTCCTCAGGTGAGGTTATTTCCAAGTAAGGATTCTCTTTTGCTATTAGTTCTAGAAAACCCTAAAATTTGACAGCCAGATTCATTTTGGGAATCTTGAGGTCTGTAGAGTTACCACAAATTCAAAGGTATGCTTCACAGGGCTGCTCTTTGAGGGCTGCTGGATCAAATTTTCTCATCGATTAAATTTGGCCTTTGTGAGCTTAGTGCAGGGTTCCTGGCAGAGTGTGTGTAACCAAGTCTTAGGTATGAAACTGTCCACTGAAATTTTATGTCAATAGCTACCACTGAAAGGAGGCTGGGGTCCTAGTATAATCCAGGATCTGTCCATTCATTTATCTCTCCCTCTGCTCTCTCTGCCTCCATGTATCCATCTATTCATCCATCTCTTTCTCTCTCTTTCCTTCACTCTAAAAGTTAAATTTTAGGCACTATACTAGGAACATGGATTTATGAGATGACAGAATTATTTCCTGTTGCCAAATGCGTCTTGATCTTCCAAATCTATCATTTCCTTCTACCTTACTTCACTCTTGCTATCACTAACCATGTAATATCTATTCTCGTAGGAAAACTCCACTTCACCATTAAAATCTCAGTCCAAAAGTATCCTCCCCTGAGAAATATTTCTTAGATGTCTGAGTCTGAATGGTTTCTGCCCATTTGTTTGATATTTTATGCACGTATACTTATTAATGTTTGCAATGTTTCATGGAAGTCATTTAAAATAATAATAGCAGCAATAAACAGAATTTATATTCAAAATATTCAAATATTCACTAAGTTGCTTGGCAAATATTTCACATACTTCTCCTAATTTTAGGAAAAAACTATTGTTACTCCCCTTATGTGACAGGAAATTGAGGTATAGAGACACCAGGCATGTGTCATTTAGTTTGACAATGCATGTTCCTAAAAAGTAGGAAGGGATTCTGACTTAGCACAAAGCTCAGTCTGTGCCCATCACAAAGGCTCAAATTAGAATGATCCAAAAATCAGATGAATCACAGAATAAATGCAACCCATAATTCTAAGTCTGTTCTTATATTCCTAAATGATCCTAATTCTGATAAATCAAAACCTAAATGTAATGTTACAGTGATTCCTTTGTCATTTAGACTTGGATTTACTATAGATTTGAGTATAACACAAAGGACTATGAGTGTTACTGAACAGGTACTGGGCACTGCGGAGTGGATTTTACATAGATTATTTCATTTAAGAACTCACAAAATCTTATTAGGGAAGGCAATTGCTATTTAATTCACAGGTGTAGAAACAGAGGCTTAAAGATTTTAACGTTCTTGCACAAGGTCACCTAGAGCTGTAAACAGAAGACAAGGGCTGAGAATAAGCCAGACAAACACCGAAGCCAACAAGGCTCAGCCCCAGCTCTGAGGGAGGAAAGCCATAAAAAGAGAAGGGAAAAGGCTGACACACAGTCAGGCTCCAGACAGCATTTCCCTAACACTATAAATTCTTGGGCTATAATTCCTCTCCTTTTCACCATTGCTTTCAATGAAACCTATCCCATGTGCCTCGAAATGTTAAACATTTGGAAAACATAGCTCTGAGAAAAAGTTGAACTTTTGCTCAAGGACGAAACTTTTGTGCCTACAGCATGTGTGTGTAATTTACAATACATGAATTTTATTAATGTTGTTTAGAGCTTTTAGGTTCAACACTATTTTCTTAATTGCATAGTTAGGATGGTATGGCTGACCGTGATGGCTTTTCCATCTCCATAAAATGTTTTCTGTTTAAGTTTATGACTAGGACTGATCAATCACATTTGTCCTTGGCATCTAAATTAACCCTATCAATATCATTGTTGTTTTTTCAGTCGGGGCATAGCAAGGGTTCCACAAAGCTCTCAGCTGAGAACATCTTTTAATCATTCTACAACCAACCTTAAAATTCCAGCCGGGCGTGGTGGCGCATGCCTATAATCCCAGCACTCGGGAGGCTGAGGCAGGAGGATTGTTGTGAGTTCGAGACCAGCCCAAGCTACAAAGTGAGCTTAAGGCCAGCCTGAGCTGCATAGCAAGACCCTGTCTCAAAAAGACAAAAAAAAAAAAAAAAAAAAAATTCCATTTTCAAAGACTACCACTGACTTTGCTCACCAAAACTATGATTTCTTCTCAACTAATATTTTTGGAACCTGCTGAATCATTTAATATCTCTCACTCATTACACTTTCCACTGAAGCTCTTTACTACCTGAGATCCTGGGTCTGTAGCTATTCAGTGCCTTTTAATTTCACCATTCATTTGCAGTTTTACTATGCAGCCTATAGAGCCGACCATATTCTCTTGCCTTCAGAGTGAACTTTTCTAGTGATACTCATAATGCAAATTGCTCAAACTTCTTGGTCCTTTTTTTTTTTTGCAGAACCAGGGATTGAACTGAGGTCCTTGTGCCTACTAGGGAAGCACTTATTCTACTGAGCCATCTCCTCAGCCCCTTCTTGGTCTTATAGAGAAAACAACAAATTGTATTATTACCCTGCAGACTCAGACAGTATATTTACGAATTTTGATTTTCAGTCCATCATTTTCAATGTCAACATACAAAGCTCATTTTGAAGTAGAAAATGAACACAAGCTCAGCTTTTCAAAGTAGATGTAGGACAACTACATTTCCAATCATCAGACTCTTGTCTTTCATTTGTGATTTATCATGCTTCAACCTGTTGAGCATGACAAACTACATTTCAACACACACAGACACTGGAGACTGAGAAATATGACAGACAGTGAGAAACTGAAGGAAAACATGTATCCTCTTTAGCTTATAAATGTTGGCATTCTTTCAGATCCTGTCTGCTAGCTTCTTCTCTAGTTAGAGATGTGAATGTAACCACAGACATATACACACAGATACAGACACACACACACACACACACAATTAATATATGATTGTAAAAGCATCAAGAAAGTTTATTAGAGAGATCTATTCATTATGCATTTCCAAAGAATAAAAAATTCCCTGCAGCCAAATGCCTGCACACATGCATACGCACATCAGGCATATAGGGCTTCATTACAAGTGAGCCACCTGCTGTGATTTTTGTTTTGTTGGTATGAAAACATTCTAAGAAATGTCTGCTCTTATACTTTGGCTGTTCCCAAACATTTGTTCAATTAACACAGTGGTCAGATTCTCCCACTATGAGTTGGGAGACAAAGGCCAGCTTGACCTTGACCCATGTGGCTATTACACAGTCACAGTAGTCTAACAAAAGTGGTGTGTGAGGGCTCTGAACTAGGTTCGTTTTGTAAACCAGGTGTGGCCAAAAAAATCTAAAACTTGGGGCTTTTCCTGGTGATGGGAGTACTGAGTGTCAAAGCATAAAGACCAAGGCACTCTATTGTTCCAACATAGTTGATAAATGATGAGGAATAAAAGCCAGAAAGGAATCAGGCAACTCTGGGTTGTAGACTGGGGTAGAAGATAAAAAACTCATTTCCTGCGTATTTATTCAGACATCCTCGAGGGCCCTAAGTTTCACTGCATTGGCTGATAAATGGGAGGGGTGGAAGGGTCTGATTTCATAGTATAATTTTGATGTGAATCCAAGCCAGTAGAGATATGTTGTATGAATATTCCTCAAGAAAATATCAAATGGGAAACTAAAGTGACACTGAAAGAATCGTAGGACCACTTACTTATGTGCCTTTGAGGACAAACGTTACATAACATGCTTTGCTATTTTTATTTATTTGATTTATTTACTTTATTTCCATATATTTATATAAAAATTACCACTGGCCTTTTATATAATTTGATAAACTAAAATCTGTTTCTCATATCCCTACTTTCTTTGTGTACTTGTAATACTATCTAAATTGATATTACAACATCATTTCTTGTCAGTTGAGCTAATATTGATAGCACCATTTAATTTCTTGAAGAAATCCATCAACATAGGAACAAAAAAGTAGAAGTAGTGCTAGAAGTGTGAATCACCTTCTCCAATGATAAAAATAAAATATTATAATGATGATAAATTAACAAAAGCAGCAACAATACCAAATATAATGATTGAACTAGAGAAACCAGACTCAGCAGCAAGATTCTCCAAGATTCAAGTTCCAGAGATCTCTTATTGACTCAGCTTTGGATAAAAATCTTTCCAAGTGGCAATTTCATAATTAGAAGATGAAGGTATTTATACATTATTGATGGTCTTGTACACAATGCATAAAACTTATAAACAGCTCACAGGACTCATAAAGAAATGTATTAAGAATAAAAGTAAATAACAGAAAAATTGTCTTCATATTTTCTAGCCTAGAATAAGATACAATAAAATAGTCATCTCATTCATTTTCATAATCCCAAATATAGTCCATTGACATTGGAAGCATTTCAACAAGAAGGAAAGAGGCATTATGACCAGATGCTACCTACCTATGTCAAAGCTCTTCCTCCCACATTTAAAAGGTCATCCTTAGGGCAAGTTCCACTCTGTCGCCCTATCAACAATAAAGGAAGCTGTGTCACCTTCTCAGATTCACACTTGAGGAACAATGGCCTAACTTGACCTCCCAGATTCCTCCCTTAGGCATAAGTAACATCATTCAGTAAGTCAAAGCTGAGACCAAAAAACTGTTTATTTAAAAAAAAAAGTCAAGCAATGTTTTTGATCAAAGCATTTTTCAAAATAGAAAACAGAAGTCAGTGAATACACAATAATACAGTATTATTAATTCAGTTCTTTTGTGACAGGCACTGAGATAAATATTTTATAGAAGGAAAGGAATTTAATCCTTAAAACAACATTTGGACATGGGAACCTTCTGTCTTTCACTTTATAGGTAAGGGAACAGTTTACTGGCCACTGTTAACCTAATTGTCAACATCACAGAGCTATTGAGTAGCAAACTAAAATTCAAATCAAACCACGCTGTTAAGAGTCCATAAACAGATCCTTGAAATTATCCTGAATGAAAGAAAAACAAAATAGAGAGATGACAGATGAAAGGAGAGGGAGAAAGATAGAGACAGTGAGAGACAGAGAGCTAGAGAAGAGAGCCAACAGGGAGAAAGAAAAATAATAAGAAAAGATGTTTCTTAGGAGACAGAAACAATAAATGAATAAATGAAAACTGGCTTTTTCATTTTAAACAATGGGGATTGAACATAGGACCTTCACACTGAGCGACATCACCAGATTTTTTTTAACTTATTTTGGGATAGTGTTTGACTAAATTGCCAGATTGCCAGTCTAGGAAGGACTCAAACTGCAATCCTCCTGCCTCAAAGTCCCCAAGTGCTTAGAATTTTCTTTAATGTCACTGTTTCCTCTAATAATCCACTAATTTTTATTGTTACTAAGAATCAAACTCAGGACCTTGTGCTTGCCAGGCAGGCACTGTGCCACTGAACAAAATCCCTGGTCCCCCTAATAATCCACTTCTGAGACCCAGTAGAATATTAAGATATTGAATTACATTCTCAGAAAAGACTAAGCTTTGATACAGTGGAAGTGTCTTTGTACACACAAAGATCACAATTTGTTTACATGTTCTTTAGAACTTTATTCCAGAAAGATCTTTTTTATACAGGTCTAGATAAGGACCTTATCTTTCTCTTTGCAGTCCCAGGGGTAAAATGTTTTCAGTGGGCCTTTGTGAATAGACCTGTAGAAACCACTGACCTTCACAGACAAAGCCTCTGCCATGGAGGGATAATTTCTGTACTAGAATTACCCCAGGAATTCAGCAAAACATGGAGTGGTGCTAGCTCATTAGACTGTACAACCTTTTCAATTTGCTGTGTGCTCTTTTCATAATCTTTAAATTCTTATCTCAAGGATCACAGGACACTCCATCTCTCCCAAGCACAGCGGTTTCTTTTCAGCTTTCAGTTATTTAAAGACTTTGCATTTTATTTTAAAATTTTGTGAACCATTTTATCCCACCACCTCCTTGAAGCTGGTCAGAACCTCTACAATTTGTTGACTTCACTTTGCACTTTTAGCGATGTCACTATATTTTAACACCCAAGTGAATGCATTCTCTGCACTGAAAGGCCAACTTTCCTTTGATAACATCCCACCCCTGCAGTCCTCCCACTCTGCAGGGTAAAAGGCTGAAATCTGTGCATTCTGTCAGTTATTTTCAACTCATCCCCTAAGACAGGTGTAAACTCAGGTCTAGCAAGATCAATGCCCAAAGTGAGTGGTTCAAGAACGAGATGTAATTGTTTTCAGTGCTGGGGTTGAACCCAGGACCTCTCCTTTGGCAGGAAAGCTCTATAACACTGACTTCGTCCCTGAGTCCAAGAAGATTTTGAATATATCCACTTTAGGAAAATGTGAAAATGCTGATTGCCCTACATTGATCACTAGCTAATATGTACCTGACTGAAAGGATTGCCCTCTATCTCATAAATATATACAAATACTGCACCAAACAAAAAATTTTCAAAGGAATGGTATGTTATCCTATTCATTTCCAGTGTATTTTCTTTTACAATTCTGTACATTGAGAAGGAATGCAGTGTGTGTCCTTTCTTATCTAAAAGTAGAAGCTGAAAGGCATAAGCAGCCATCTTGCCACCATATAGCATGTCAGAATTGAGGTAACACAGAGGAGAGCAGAACTGAGTGACAGAAGGAAAGGCATCCTGGGAACATGAGCTGCTGGATGTGGACAATTGGCTTCTATGCCCCAATACTAGTAATGGCCTCACAGACATGCAGTCAGTGCAAGAATACACAGCCCATACTTGGAGTTTAATACTGTAGTCACTGACTTGGAGTTATTCATAACCCACAGTTGTGTTTTGGAAATAAAGTTCAGTTGCACAATGGGATGTTGAAGTCTTCTGCAAGAGCTTGCAGCTAGGGTGCTGGGCTCTCCCTCATTACTTCCCTGCTTCTCCGCATCTAGTTCTTCACTGTTTGCTTCCTGTTCTCTAGGGTCTTGGGTATCCCTAGCCTCTTGCTCCCTTTAGCATAGTTATGGTGTATTAATTGCTTCTCCCTGCAAAGTTTTCTGACTGGGAAGTATCCACGGTGGGAGAAATAGAGTACCTATGATCCGTCTTCATTTTCAGTTCCCTTCCAGAGACAGTATGCACCCGAAGGAGGGTTGGGTTGGCCTGTGTCCTGCACCACTTTAGCATAGAGTTAAGTGACAGCAATTCCTGTCCTGGGACTGAAGCAACACTCAATTGTGTCCTTAGTGAAATTATAATGCCAAGACTAACCCTAGATTAGGGAGATTCATTTCTTTTTGATCAATAGGGCTCTACCTTTCTCACTTTATATATATATTTTTCTATTTTCATAGGATCTCACACTTTAACTCACTGGTCCTGCAAGTATCCATATTTTTCAACTGTGTGAAATAACTATTTCCATCTAATTGCATAAGAATCTTTGATTTAGGCTTTCTGCCTGAGGCCTTTGGGTCACTGCATGATTGTTTGCTCAAAGCTGTGTCACCTGACACCTTCCAGTCTCCAGTCTGGCTCTCTGCCTCACCACTTTCTGGACAGCTGCTCCTTTTCCTCACAAATCAATTGTCACCCACTTCTCACAGCTTCTCTAGGCTGCTGATCAACTCATTCCAGTGAGCCCAAGGGAGCCACATCAGATGCTCTCTTAATTCCTTAGAGAACAGCTGACACTAGGACATCTAGAAATAAGCCTGACACACCGGGGAATCAGATCAGACAATATCACAAAAGCACATTAATCTCAAAGTCAGATTGTGGACCGTGGATTCTTTAAGAACCAACCTTCTGTAGAAGACCTCCCCACCATCTTTCTGCACAACTGCTTGCTTGCTACATCACAGGAGCCAGATTAGACATGCTTTAGTGGGTAAAGAGTTTCAGCTTCCCCAAGGGCCCAGAGAAATTCTATCATCCTGCATCCCTTAGAAAGGGAAATTCCTGTGTTGTGATAATTTAAGGATGGAAATGTCCTAGAAAGACTCCTTTGTCAGGGGCTGATTCCCCATGCAGCACTGATCAGAGGTGGACCTTAGAGCAGTAATCAGATGATGAGGGTGCTAACCTTTGCAGTAGGACAATTCATAGATTACCTCATTAGATGAATGGGCTTATTAGGAAGTGAAACCTAATTAAAAAACATAGGACATTGGAGTCATTACTGCAAAAGATACATCTCTCTGGTTCTTCCTTGATCTCTCTATTCCCTGGATGCTAGAGGTGAGCAGCTTTCTCTTGCCACTGATGTTTCTGCCTTAAAGCCAGGCAACTAACCACTAAAACTGATGAAAATATGAGCCAAAATAAACCTTTCCTCCTCTAAGTTGTGTATGTCAAGCATTTTGTCCCAGCACCATAAAAATGACTAATCTCTGTGTCAGATCAACCTCTGAACACCAAGGGTAGAAAAGTAATGGTAGCGATTTTAAAGTCAAGTCTGATTTCATTTGTAGCCATCACAATTTTACAAATGTAGCAGCAGGTCAGTCATAGAACACTGAATTATGCAATGTGAATTTTGATTCATGTTTGCAATAAAATTAAAGACATGAGATATTTTGTTGTTTTTAATAAGAATTTATAAGATAGTCTTGTTTAGGAACATAATGATGAAGCTCCACATTCCCCTCAACAAAAGAATCCCAAACTATTCTGACCAAAAATGAACACAGTCCTACACTAAGCCACTGGCAGTCTAATTTTCATTTCAATAGTTACTTCTAAGATGATCTAAGACATGTCTTAAAAACATGATTTTCATACTTAAATTTTAAGATCAGTAGGGTTTTTTTATGCTACACTTACCAACCCAGTTCTTACCATTTACTTCTGTTTTATGTTAGGCTTGATTTTGTTTACTAACCCTTTTTGTCTTATCCTTGAAGGCATTTGAATTTACAGCCCCTGACTGATGTGCTTTGGACCAGGATAAGGCAATTTAAGGCCCACAGTAATCTCACCCCACTCTGTATTTCACAGACACTCATTCCTTGCTACCATGTACAGTAATGAATTCCTATTTTCTATCCATGCAGACACTTGGAATCTCTACACATTTGCAGAAGGATTTCTCCCTACTCTTGGGCTACCTAACAAAACCCCATTTATCAAGGCCCTCCTCATATATTCCTCTACAGATCACAACACATTAGAAGAACTGAACAGAGTCAAGTGTTGCAGGGAGTTAGCAAAAGGCAAAAGTTTGGAGATTAGAAACAGCTAGATAGAAGTTACTACTCTGGATTTCATGGCAGAATGGCAGGTATCAGGACCCTGCGGTGGACTGATGAATGGTCATCTTGAGCAGGGGCACCTAGGTGAGCAGAGTCAGCATGATTCTGGGCTGGAAGCTCCACGGGAGGATTGTTTGCCAGAATAGAACAAGAGAGGAAGATTGCACATTGCTGATTTTCCTGAAGAAGCTGTTTTTCAGCCTTTTTCTCCCAAGGAACTTTGGCTGCTCTCTTCCTTCAGGGAAGCCTCAATCTTCTCCTGGATCTTGGACATTGTCTTCTGGCTTAGACTGCAGATTTCTCAGCCTTCTGGCACAGAACCTTCATATGCCTGGCACAGACATTTTAGCTTCCACCGTTGGCCTTTGGGCCTTTCTGCTACACATCCTTGATAGGGGCTTTCATGGGACATTGCTGTGGGTTCCAAGTCCTTGATCATCCAGGTACTTCGGTTCTGTAGCACACAGACATTTTCACACTCCTACCTCTGACTCTGGTAAGCATTGACTAGTGCACCCCTCTACATTTTACATAATATTGATGTACTTCTGCCCATTTCTGAGAGGGTTCCTAGCTTTCATCTCATTGCTTTCTTTACTAATTGACAAAAAAAAAAATGAAAGGGAAGAGATGTGGGGATAACGACACTGAATTTCAGAACTGAGCTTGGCTGCCAACTGCAAATGAAAGTGTGAGGTCTTCAGTTGCCATCATTCCCACTTTACTGTGCCTGTACTGACTTCTAGAGGCTTCTCTCAGGACATATAACCTGTCTAAATTAGAACCAACATGTAGGGGCCAGGGAAATAGTTCAGTGGAATAAGTGCTTCTCTGGCAAGCACAAGGGTGTGAGTTCAATCCCCAGATCTGCCAAAAAAAAAAAAAAAATGTACACTCAATTCCATGGCACACAGGATGGCAAGATCATGTTCTATATTCATCTACCTTCTGGGTTATATAGAGAAAGTAGACATATTTCCAAAAGCTACACTGTGACTTAGCAAGGCAAGCATAGGGAAGCTGCTAGTAAGGATTGCTGGTTCCAGCACAGGTTCTGCTGTCTTGTGAGCTCATAAAACTGTAGTTTCTGGGCAGATGAGATAGCTCAGTGGACTAAGTGCTGCCTCAGCAAGTGCAAGGACTGGGGTTTTATCGCCTGTACCACATGTCATGCTGGCTCCATGCCTGGGGAATGCACTGAGCTAGTGGCTGGGTTTGGGCATAATGGTGCATGCCTATAATCCCAGTGTTGGGGAAGTTGAGAACAGGAAGATCACTACAAGTCTGAGCTGTGTAGTGAAACCCTCTACCAAGAATATTAAAAAATATAAATAAATGAATAAAAAATTGTAGCTTCTCTGGAACCAAGATCACTGAGGTAGAGCCCATCTTGACAACTGTATTTGAAATAAAAGTCTGTAATATTCATATCCTGAAGCTAAGAAAACAAAGAGAGAAACAGCGAGCACTGTGTCAGAGTTCCATATCCTTGTGATGTGATCTCATTTAAAAATGTGATTTCTGAGGACCAGCAGCAACCACCTTACATGGGCTTGATAAAACTGCACATTCTCAGCATCCAGCCCTAACCTAGGGTGCCAGGTGCTAGGGAGCAGAGACAAGCAAGAAGCCCTCCAAGTGATCCAAAGGCACAGCTGAGCCTGTGAACCAGTAACCAATTGAAAGTAGGTGAAACACGTTCAGATGAAATCCTTCCGTGGCTCTTTTTAGAAAGTTTGAATCTTTCTTATTTCCACTGTATATTTTCTTTTAAAAGGATGAAATTTCCTGAATGCAGATCCAGGTGAACTGGCTTTTAGGATTAACCAACTCTTCTCAATGTGGTGAGATGTCATTGCCAGAGCCCCACCCTCATGAGATCAAAGAGGGCTTTGCCCTCTCCACTCACACAAGTTTCTTGGCTCAGGACAACTCAATAGGCAAATGCTCAAAACTGATGCCTTGGATAGTTCTAACTCATACAGGAAGATGTATTCAAACCAAGCTATTTGACCAATTAGGAAATTAATTTGCATGCCCAGAATATTAATCCATTAGAGATATATGATGCTCTCAACAAAAAAATAGTCTGTAGGAAGGTGAAATAATCATGTGTTTTGAAAACTGGAAAGTGTTCTTGGTCATTCATCTCTTTAAAACTTTTAATTCTATCCATCTACAACAATGGTTCTCAGTCTTGAATACATATTGAATCTGTTGAAAGGGAAAGAATAACTGGGATAATGAAAAGGACAAAAGAAAAAAAGAAGGAAGAGAAAAAGATACATCTATGTATATGCACAGGATAGTTTAGATAATTTTACTGCTGGTTTCTGCTGGTCTATTAAAAGGAGAAGTTAATGTTTAAATTTTCTTCTTTTCTTTTTTTTAATTTACCAATATTCATGCTTAAATCTAGTAACCTAAACAACTAATCTGAAGACAACATTATGCAATATAACGAACATTGTTGAATTCCTATTATTTTGTTTAGCGAAATTCTGCATCATTTCTTATAGCTTTTTAATTTCTTAATTATTTTTATTCTCTTTAAAAAGTAAAAAATAAATAAAATTCCAAAATTTTAAATTTGGCATTTAAAATACCAAAGGCCAAGTCCTAACCTTATCATTTAAATTAGAATTCTTTGGTAAAGAAGCTGGTATTTTTAAAAGGTCTGGGATAGTTTTGATCCACAGTTATGTTTGACAATCACCAACCTGCTTAACATGGTCTATAAGTACGGTGTCGCCCCAGCCCCTTTCTGTGAAGTTAAAACTTTACCCTCTCTCAGCATCCTTCCCCTTTCTGTCCCCCTGCTACACCTCACAGCTCCGTCCCTCCCAGATATGTGCATCTGCTGTTCTTCCTACTGAGATGTTTTTTTTTTTTTTTTTTTTCAGAAGCTTTCCTTGTGGTGGACTCATTAGTACCTTTTAGGTCTCAGCCCAAACGATTCCTGTTGTAGAAACACTATGTTGACAAGTTCCTCTAAAGTCATGTACAACACTGTTTTCACTTACAGCTGGGTTTATCTCTTCCATGTTTTACAGCCCTTATTCTACGTTTACTGCCTTTGTGTGTGGTTGATCTTGCCCTGCCTTGTTGGAGGGTCCAGGTAGCTCTTGTCATTCATTATCATATTATCAGTATGTGGAAGGGTGCCTGTGTGGTTAAATATCACTTGCATAAATGAATGAAGGAGAGTGAATGAGCTCGCAAGTTCTGGTGAATAGTCCTTAGCCCTATAATCACATTTGGTATTTGAACACCAATGTTCTGAGTACAGGTTCATTGATTTTTTCCAACTCCCTCTAACTGACCATTTCCGTTTTCATTCTGTTCACACACATGGTGAGACTAAGCAGGTTAGAGGAGACGTACTGTTCTTAATCAGGAGCCTTAGACTTGATGGCTTGGAGCTGACCTTGTGTGATGTGGCATGGAATAGGGGAGTAGGCACCCACACAGACCCAGCTGTGTAAATAGCATCACCTCCAGCCCTATTTAAATGAAGCCAGTAAATTATGCCTGCAGACCTCAAACCATTTATTTTACGATTCTGGAAAAAGAAAAAGGAGTGTTCACAGAAGCAATTTCTCTACCTAGGTATTTCACTTAAAATGAGTACAAGAGACCCCTGTGGGAGAACATGGCTCCCAGTGTGATTCTACAAGACACGTTCTTAACAAATAGCATAATCAAATGGGCTCACCCATTCCCATCAGTTCTCCACATTAGCAGTAATGGAGGGCCAAGAGCTGGGCTGAGCTTCAGTCTGCAGTGTGCCTGGAGGTGGCCAAAGGCAGACAAGCCCTCTGCCGACAGAACCAATAAGACCGACATTAATAAGTCACCATTGTCTACTCTTTGGAAGATAGCTTTTATGGGGGAAGTGTTAATTTTTTTTTTTTCTCTTCTCATTGCTTCTGACAATGGAAGCACTAATTTTTGGTTTAGCATGCACAATAGAGCCATATTTTGTTCTTTTGCTACCTATAACAAAATAGCCTCATTCTTTGTCAATATCAGAGAAGAATGCCTGCGCAGCCACCACAGAGGGCTGCATAGCATTTGTTTTTAAAGAATGTTTAAAAAGCAAGGGTAGCTTAATAACTGTAATTTTCCTTGAACCTTGTTGCAATTCTAAGAACAAAATAAGAACATTGGAGAACAGAAGAATCTGAAAAAGAGGCCATGCAACTTGTTAAGATCTCGCAGTTACTGAGCGACAGATCTGAGGTGCAGACCCCAACAGAGCACAATTCATAACACACTAGAGACCTAGGAAACCTCCATGGGTGCTAATAATTACAAACAACCATTAATATTTTTATGAGCACCCAATAAAAGTTAGATATGCATCAACACTGTGATAAATGCATACACCTATAATCTTATTTTAGTTTCACAGTAGGCCATTTAATTCTGCCTCCATTCCTATCCAGCAGAGATTAATGCCTTATGGATAAAAATAGCAAGATTCGGAAAGTTTGCTTAAGGCAATAGTCAACAGGTGGGAGAGTTCTCATTTGAACACACGACCATCATCTGTTTGGTCCTCCCTGGTTCTGTGGGTGAACTAGGCTACATATTGTCAAGCTTCTCATAGGACCCAGAATATTGAACCCAAATACTTTAAGTCTGGATTGGTTACTAACCCAATGTATGACCTTTAAGTAGATCTTTGTTCCTTCCTGATAGGTTGTGGGGTTGGCATAGAACCTCTTAAATCCCAGTCAAGTGTTCTTTACCAAACATAAGCTTACAAAACACACAAAGCAACCATCTGGTAGGTCGTCCAATGGATCTTTCACATGTGGCATCACCCTGCGAAAAAATTTTAATGATAAAAGAAAATCCTTACTGTCTTCAGATCTCATGAAGACCAAAGGGCAGAGCTACTATTGGAAATGAGCTGGGACACGACTCACTCATGTGTCCTTGTTTCAGTGCCTCTCAGAGAAAGGGCAAGTGACTTCAAGTGGTTTGTTCCTTCTCCCTTTGTACTGTTCACAAGGGATTTGGTGGGGAGGGCAGAGCTGAGAACATAATTACATGAACTTGAAAATGAGGTAAAGATCAAATTAAAGCAGTAAGCCTTGGGCATAAATACAAATGGATGACTGTCAGCAAATCTCTTGTGGCAGCAAGTAGGAAGAAACAGTGTGCCTCTTGCTTAAAATAAACCCTTGGAAAAACTGGGAAGATAACACACAGGCAGAATCCATGGGTTTGGGCTTCTGCATCATCGCTGGAAGAGCCACAGTGGCTAAGGGTTCTTGCAGGGTAAATTCATGCCAGAGCCTGCACTTTATGTCATAGAGTTCATCATCTCATTGAGTTCTCATGAATCCCAGGATGCAGGTGCCCTCACTCCTATCTATTTACAGGTCAGCAAGTGGGCACAGATACTGAATTTGTCCAGAGCTCTTGGCTCCAAGGATATAGCCTCTCTTTCTCTTATCCTCTATGATACATTGCTTGGCTAGAGCAGTTTAAACACAGCTCTTGTGAGGGCCGCTATTGTAGGTCAGAGAGTTCTCTTCACTCAGGTAGTAAGGGAGATCCTGTCAGCTTCCTCTCTCAGTCCCACCCTAGACTGTGCCTTTGCTGCATTTCTTCACCACCAGTGCTAATCTTTGTTTTCCATCCCTACTATGAGACATTTGTTTCTTCCCCTACATGTATACTTGTTTATGTGATTATTTGCTTAATTGATTGATGAACTCCTTATTCTTTAAATATCTTCTGCAGAGCATAAAGGCACATGGATATAATCCTAGCATTCAGGAGGCTGAGGCAGAAGTATCATTGTGAGTTTGAGACCAGCGTGACCTATAAAGTGAGCTCAAAACAAAACTGAGCTGCATAGAGAGGGCCTGTCTCAAAAAAGGAAAAAATAAACTTCTTAGTGCATACTATAATACCAAGTTCAACCTCAGATATTGAGTCCTTCAAACAGTGTGTCATGGCTGGAGGACACAGAAAACCTGCCAGAGAGCTCACAGAACAGATGGGGATGTATGGGCCAGCATACTCTTATTGTGCAGTGTGCGTTGTGGCAGAGGGTGAAGCAGGGGAGAAAATCACAAATCCTACTCAATAGAGGACGCAGAAGTGGCTAATGTTACAAAATCTTATTAGCCTTGCATAGGACAAGGCAACTGCCATGCATGAGGAGCCCAGTAGCGCTGGTGAGTACAACGGAACACATACAATCGGGCCACAGATTCTCCTGTGGTGGTCTGGATCCCTTGGCCCTTAATCTTACAAAACATTCCCAATGTGATTTCATTTCAGGTGGTGTGAGCATAAGTAAGAAGGCAATTAATGTTTTCTAATAAATAAATAGTAAAGTGCACATATAGCTGCCATAGAAATATTCCAATAAATACATACTATACACATAGATAACATAGAAATAGACAAATAAATGTTCCCTAGCAACTACACATGGACAGTATTGTTTAACATCCTCCCAGTACAGATACTAGACAAGTGGCCCTGGGTGAAGAAAACTCATTCTCCCGAGTGGCTATAAACAACTGAAATGAAAGATGAAGACGTTGAGCTCAAAACTTTGAGAGTTTTAATGAAAAAGAATACACATATTGCAATCATCCATCATTAATTCATTCACTATGACTTGCCGGTGTAACTTGAGCCTTCTGTACTTAAGCCCTGAGAAAGCCAAGTGAGAAATACTTGGCTCCTGCACTTCCTGTCCTCACTAAGCTTTCTTTCCTCTCCAGATTAGTCATCCAAGGCTGTGTCCACATGTATTCTTGTTCATGAGAGTATACATTTTCCAAATACTTTTCTTTACTGAACTGTCATTATCCCTGCACATTGATATTGGATCTTCTTCTCAGCTAATTTTTTTGTGGAACTGGGAATTGAACTCAGGCCCTTGCACTTGCCAGGGAAGTGCTTAGTCTACTGAGTCATCTCCCCAGTCCCACTCAGCTAATTAACTAGTCCTGTCTTGAATATCTTGTCAGTTTATCCCAAGATATTCATATATTGCATAGAATCTATGTCTGACAAGTCATCTGTTCACCAAAAGTTAAAGTAATTATTTGTTCAAAAAATTATTCATTATAATTTATTTAGCACATATTAAATGCCTAGCTCTGTTCCAGGTACTGTATGCCTGTAAGGGAAAGGAATAGTCTTCTTCCCAGAAAAAAAATGAAGGAAGCCAGAGACAGACAGACAGACAGACACAGAGAAAGAGACATAGGAAGGAGAAGGAGAAGGTGAAGGAAAAGGAGGAGAGGAAAAGGAAGAGACAGCAGGAGAAGAAGGAGGAGGAGAAGAAGAGGAAGAGGAGGAGAAGAAGAAGGAGGAAGAGGAGGATGAGGAGGACAATGACAATGAGAAGGACCAGGAGGATGAGGAAGGGAGGAAGGAAAGAAGGAAGAAAGGAAGGCAGGCAGGCAGGCAGGCAGGCAGGCAGGCAGGCAGGCAGGAAGGAAGGAAGGAAGGAAGGAAGGAAGGAAGGAAGGAAGGAAGGAAGGAAGGAAGGAAGGAAAAGAGAAAGGGAAAAAGAGACAAAGAAAGAGAAAAACACAAATATTGAGGCTGGGAGGCCAAACCTGCAGTCCCATCTCTGGAGACCCCAGCTCAAAAAATATATGAAAAAGGGCTGGGAACATAGCTGGTATAAAGCCCCTGAGTCCAATCATGAATATTACAAAAAAGAAATAAATAATTAATCATGTGAAGTGATTGGAAGAGAAATTACAGATCAGGAGTAGGACAATAGTGAAGGTAATGGTTTAAATGAATCATAAGAATTGCAAACTGAAGACACAATATCTCAAAAGACCGAGTCAGAAAAGTACTTAGAATCATTAGGAAAATGCAAGAGAAGATGCTGAGAAAAATAGGCAGGGTACGGTATCAAACTGAAAGGATAAAGCAGGCTATATGAACAGTGTGATGGACTGGAAGTAGCCCAGAAGCTCATGTTCTCCAGCTTGGGTCCAGCTGACAGCACCATTGGCAGGTAGGAGAACTTTGAAGAGGCAGCACCTACAGGATGAAGCACAGGTCACTAAGAGAATGGATTTGCAGGGCATGCGAGGACTCCAGGGCCCCTTTCTCATCTTCACTTCTCTGCCCACTCCAGAACCAAAGCAATGGAGCCAACTGACTATAAACTGAAATCTCTGAAACCATGAGCCAAAAAAAGTGTTTCCTTCCCTCTTTATAAGTTGATTATGTCAAGAGTTTTGTTATAGTGACAGAAATTTGACTTACCCAATGTCACAATTTATAGTTATGGGTAGTACATTCTAATTTAATATGAAATGCAATAGAAAACTCCTGAAAGATTTGAATGGGAAAGTGGCATGACTTGTTGAAAATGAGCGCTGCTATTTCCGTATACCACCCATTCTTACCCATTCACCACGTGTAGAATATTAACCTTGTACCTGTTTTCATTTTTGTTGAAAATACCTAGAAGTGGAACATGATGGGTTTTGTTTTACTTGTTAAGGAAATGTAAAGCTTTCCCGCAGTGAGTATACTTAGGAAGCCCTTCTGTCTTAGTCTGGAGGAATCAACATTTGTAATCCAATGGAAAAGTTACTGAAATTCCAATGAGTAATACCAATCTACCACTTCCAGTGCAGTTCATGATGAGAATAAAGACACTAAAGCATATTAGTAGTTCTGTGGAGACAAGGGATCCTAAGTCCAATCAGAACAATGGCTAACTGAATAAAAGACCTCAACCCAGGGGTGAACCCAGGTTTTATTAATTCTTGAAGAGGGGAATAGCTCAAGGATGAATGAGTGTTTGAGAAATGAAGGAGGGACATGAGAGCTGTGAATGGGGCTAGGTAGGAGGTGATGGGGAGGGAGGGTGGGAGGGAGAGACAGAGAGACAGAGACATAGAGGCAGAGAGAGAGACACACACACACACACAGACACACAGAGACAGACAGAAAGAGACAGAGAGAAAAAGAGAGATAGGGAGAGGAGAGAGAAGGCCCAAAAGAACAATCTGCATGCCACAGACTGAGCAAGTATCCCATGTTCAGTGCTTCGGTTCAGGTATGTAATCTTTATGCCCTGAGACTTCACAGATTCTTACTCCAGCCTCAGTCACAGTGGACAGTGTGGAGTCACTAGCTCACACATACTACTTAGGGGCTACAAGCAGGGCATCTCTTACCTGTCACATTGCTTTAAAGACTGCACATTAGCACCTCAGCTAGACCTATCTGCACTGCAAAGCCAATGGAGGGAATGAAGCAACATCTAGTCAGCTCCGCATATGCCTACACATTGACGTAGGGTCAAATTCTCTTCTTTCAAGGAGAACCATCCTGGTGGGCCTTCACAGCCACACCATTTTGATATTCTCACCACCCACATGGGAAATGTGTAATTTTACCACTCTTTCTACAAGACACAACACAGATGAAGCTTGAAAATACTGTGGTAATGGGAAAAACCCACCCTTGAGGCCCCATTTCATATGATTTTGATACATTAGAAAGGTCCAGAGCAGATCCATCCATAAAAAGCAGAACGCAGACAGGTAGTTTCCTAAGCCCAAGAGAGAAGGAAATGGGAGAGGCTGATTAATGCCCACAAGAGTTCCGTTGGGTGATAAATTAGAGAGTTAAATCTACATAATGGAAAGAAGAAGAAGAACTAGTTGCAGACAACTGTGAAAGTATGCAATGTTGTTGAGCTGTAGACTTTAAGATGGTTGAAAAGGTGAATTTCATATTATTTTACCAAAATAGAAAAAGATTCTGACATGTGCATGAATGCATAACGAGGAGGAAAGCTAAAGGAAGACACTGAAAAAGCTTCATGGAAACATCTCGGTCCTCTGTCTAGAAGACGACAGGCGCTCGGAACATAAAGGAAACAGCCATCTTCCACCATGCCTGGAACTCTAGTCTGCTGCGTCTTCGTTGTTCCTTAACATAAACTGTCTTTTTTTCTTTTCCTGTTTTCATAAATTTGACCCCTTGTTGTTCCTCCTTAGTGCAGCTTCCTTTTCTGTTTCCCATAAAAAGAACCCTTGTAGCCGCTGATTCGCCCTGGGTTTCTCTCCTATTAAGTCCTCTATAGGACCAGAGGCATCCATGTCTTATTACATTTGTTAAATAAATACAATAAATCAGTAGCATTAGACAGCTTAGGGCCGTGTGCTCCAGCCTGCTGAGAAGCTTTTTTCCTTGCTCTTCCTCCTCATTTTCCTATCCCAGCCAGATTAAGGTCCTGGGCCATGTGAAAGTCCAATGTCCCTAAAATCAATGTGGTATTTAACAGAAAGGCACTAAGCGTAGCCAGCCCAAGGCAATATGCTGACTCAGAAGCTTTAGGAAGGCTTCTCAGGCCCAGCTTCTGCCTGCCCCAGCAGCAGTGCAACCCCCAAAAAGAAAAATTGTGCTCATCAATCCCAGAGAAGAAAGATTCGCTTCCTGCCTCCTGGATCAGCAGGAAGGAGAAAGAGTTGCCACCTGGTAGCTTTGTTTCTGAGATGGTAATGAGGATCATTCCTGACCTGGGATGGCAGTGGCTTTGAGAGTCAGTTGGAAATCACCTGGTGTTTCCTGCTAGTAGCCGGCTTTATGCGTTGTGGGGTCAGCACAGGACAGGCCTGTCAGTGTGACTTCACTGAGAAGGTGCTCTGATCCCATTAATATGGGCTCTGCCTCCTCCAACCCTAACACGAATAAGCGTGCTGTCACCTGCTGTGCCATGCAGGTCAGGTGCGGAAAAGAAAGTTCAGGACTACAGAAAACAAATACAGAAGAGTTGTGCATTTCAATATCAACTTGCTCACCAATTTCAGGGAGGCCTGGTGTTTGGTATCATTACATTTCATTGCTGGAAAAAAGTCATTTTATTAGACATTTCCCAACAAAAGATACAGTGCAGCCAAAAGACTACAGTCTCTGAAGACACATAGATCCACCACCACTTCCTATCTGAGAAATCTCAGATATTCTTTTTTTTTTTTTTTTTTTTTTTTTTTTTTTTTTTTTTTTTTTTTTTTTTTTTTTTTTTT
>PVKA01037295.1:0-21110 GCA_004027165.1 Ctenomys sociabilis | reverse complement strand
AGGCCCTAGATTTAATCCCCAGTAACACACACACACACACACACACACACACACACACACACACACACCTTACATTCTGATTCCTGTATGATTCTCAGAACAACCAGATGACATTATTGGTTTTTTTTTTTTTTTTTAGTTTTCTGTTTTTCTATTTTGTGCAGCGTCTCACTATGCAGCTTGGACTCGTAGTGATCTTCCTGTTTTCAGCTTCCCCAGTGCTGGGATTATAGGCCTGCACCACCATGCCTGGACTTGGTTGCCAGCTCAGTGCACCTAGGGGTGGGGCCAGTGTGGCATGTGGTGTCAGGTATCAAACCCTGGTCCCTGTGCTTGCCTCAGCAGGCTCTTAGTCTGTTGAGCTATCTTGCCAGCCCTTTGGTTTGATTTTTTATTTTTTGTATTTTAGGGAAGGATCTAAGTGGTGTTCAGGTTTACAGCCTCCCCAGAGCTGGGATTATAGGTGCGTGCCACCACACCTAGCCTCAATTGCTCTCTCAGCATGCCCCAAAGGCAGGGTTGGCACAGCAGCCAGGAATCACCTGGTCACACATAGCAGGGAGATCCTAAGGTCAGTGCTGGGGGCAGGAATCTGGATCTGACTTCTGGCTCTCAGGATCAGTGGGGAGGAGGTCAGTGGACAGAAGGTGCAGGTTTCTGACTGTAGGGGCACAGCACTGTGCTTCTGGGTCTAGGTGCCGCGTGTTCCTGGTTGGGCTCCTGGTGCTCTGCCTGGGCTCTCCTCCTTTGTGGCTTCCTGCTTTCTTCCACAGGGTCAGTCTGAGGCCTCACTGTACCTCTGGCTTCCATGGTTGCCCCAACATGCCAACCACCTGAGTCTCATTCCTGGCTCAGATCTGTCTCCTGGCTCCGGTGAGCACACTTGATTTACCCTGCACACCCGTCCTCAAGGGCCTCAAGTTCAGCCTGGCCTGCCTTTCTTTGTACCCCACCCCTGGCATCCTTCAGGTTCTACAGATAGCAGCCAAAGATTGTCCCCAGGGGTCCTGGTGACTCACCTTGTTTGCCAGGATGGCTGGTCTCTCTACTGCCCTTTCCCACCATCCTGGCTAAAAACCCTTGGAAAGTATCCATAGAAAGCCTGTCCACAAAGTTGGAGTGGTGGTGCATGCCTGTAAATCCAGCACTCTGAGGCTGAGACAGGAGGATCACAAATTCAAGCTCAGATTGAGCAACACAGTGACTTAGGCTGACTTGGTCTCAAAATAAAATATAAAGAACTGGGGATGTAATTTAGTGAGAAGAAGGTGCTGGGTTTAATTCCCAGTACTAAGGGGAGAAAAAAGTCTTGTGGATGGATAGAGAGCACCATTATTCATAAAAGCAAGAATACAACAAAATAAATGCTCTCAACGGTAGGTGCAGAGACAAAAAGTGGCATAGCACACAATGGAATATTATTCTACTTGAACAATAGATGAACTACCACATAGATGAACTGTAAAAATAATGATGCTCAGCCAAAGAGGCCAGACCCAAAAGACCTGAGTGTAGGATTTCATTTATATCAAATGTCCAGAACAGGCAAAGCCAGAAAGCCAGAGAGTAGATGATGAGTGCTTGGTAGGGGCTGGATGGGGGAAGTGACTGCTAATGGGTACAGGGTTTCTCTGGGGTGGTGACAATGCTCTGAAGTAGAGTATGTGCTGACTGCATACTACTATAATAGAAAAACCATCAGATAGTTTAAATGAGTGACTTGTATGATATATTATTTGTATCCTAATAAGTGTTTCTTTTTGACACAGGGTCTTTCTTGGTAAATCAGATTGGATTTTTATCCGCCTGCCTCAACCTCTAGAGTGCTGGGATTATGGGCATGTGGCACCATGTCTGGCTCAATAAGGCTGTTCTTAAATAGAAATGAACCATGCGGCATGGTGGTGCACCCCTGGAATCCCAGCACTTGGCTGAGGCAAAAAGATCATGGTGAATTCGAGACCAGCCTGGGCTACAAAGTGAGCTCAAGGCCAGTCTGACCTGCATAGCAAGATCCTGTCTCAAAAAGACACAAAACAAACCTAAAATCCACATAAATGAACAAAAGCACCAATTAGTGCTCACTCTGGGTCCTTCCTGTGGCTTCCCTGCCTGGTCTGGCCCCTGCCTTGTGTGCTAAGGGCTCCTGGGCCCCTTTGAGGCTCTTCCTCACTGAACCAGCCTTCTCAGGGCCAGGCGCTGTCTCCCCTCCTTGCCCTCAGAACCTGTGTCCTCTCAGCTGCTCTGCCTACCTACCCAGCTGGTCTTCCTTAGCCTCCAGCAGGCATCATGATTCTAGTCTTCCCTATGGGAAGGAGCCAGGCACTGCAGTATCATGAGTTTTACAGAGCCTGTGACACTTGGTTTTGTTTTTGCTACTGGGTATTGAACCCAGGACATCTGCTGCATCTGGCTATTTTTTGGGACCGTGTTGCTAAATTAGCCTCAGCTGAGGTGGAATTTATAATCCTCCTGCCTCAGCTTCCCAGAGTGCTGAGGTTATAGTGCCCAGCAAGTCTGTTTCCTTCTCTAAAACCACTTCCTGTGTATAAGTGGGACTGAACCCAGAGTGCTAGGCTATGCCCCTAGTCTTTGTTGAGCCAGGGTCTTGCTAAATTGCCCAGGCTGGCCTTGAACTTTCCATCCTCCTGCTTCAGTCTCTGGAGTAGCTGGGAACACCAGGTGTAACCACTCCACCTGGCTAAAATTTTAACATTTATAACAAGGTTCTCAAGTTTCCTACCACCCATTCCTCCCTAGTGTGGTCCCTGAACACTAAGGGCAGAGTAGCTGCTGCCACAAAGCAGCCCCCAAATCTGCAGCACTGCACCTGAGCCAGATCGGGTCACTTGCAAGTCTTGCTCATGTTGGCCTTCATAGTGTACAGCCAAAAGCAGAAGCGGAGAGGCTGTGGCCAACCGTGCACACCCCTTGCATGCCAGCACCTCAGCACAAGGCCACTTGGAACCAAGAGGCTGGCCACGTGGTGTAGCTGGCCTGCCAGGGCTGTGACTGGCCGGGCTCTGCTCTGATTCCTACTTCCTGGTGACCCTGGCCTTTCCCTGGGGCCCTAGGTTCCATTATGTCACTTGGCTACAAGGCTGAAGGGAGCCTTTGGTGTCACAGGGTATGTGTCCTCTGGCTCTGTTCAGAGCATTGCCAGCTGTTCTCAAGCTGCTCAGGTACCTTCTGAGCTGAGCTGGTCCAAGTACCATGCCCATCCCTGCCTCTGCGCTTTGAACATTACCCTGCCTGTTTTTTTTTCCTTTTTTTTTTTTTTTTTTAAAGGGACACAGGGTGTTGCTGGAGATTGAACATGCTAAGCCTATGCTCTATCACAGGGCTGCAGCACCAGCCGTAATTGTCCAGGGATGGGCATGTCACTCAGCAGCAGAATGCTTTTGTAGAATGTGCAAGGCTCTGCATTCAGCATTGAAGTTTCACCCAACCTTTAGGTCAAGATTACAGGATTCTGCATCTGCTTCTAAGTACCCTTCTTTCTGACCCAGACCCCCAGGCCTGTGTGCTGTCCACACTTCTATTCTCAAAGTCACTTCCCGGAAGTTTGTATAACAATATGAGAATAGATTAAGAATGCTCCAGGGATATATAGCTTAAGCAAACACAAGGTCCTGAGTTTGATTTCTGGCAGCTAAAAAAAAAATGTTCTTCTAAGACTATAGAAGCCCAGAGGGGGGTGATTTCCAGTTGCAGGATGACTTGAGTGGTGCCTGCTGTGGGAACGTGGAAGGGGTGGCTATTGGTCTGTGAAGGAAGGGCAGGGTTCTCCCCAGCTGGGAGTCCCCTGGCTCTCGAAGGTCATACACCACAGGAATGGAACTGTTACCAGGAGCCAAACACCACTGTAAAGAGGGAAATAGGAAGGGGCCACAGCTGGTCCACTGTGTCTAGCACAGCCCAGGATGGTAAGAGGCACTGACCCAAGGGGCCAGGTTGGCAAATAGCCTGCAGCACAGGGGACACCTGCGACCCAGTGGTTGGAGGTTGCTTTATTTTTTATGGTACTGTGCCAGGCATTGGCCCTAGAGCGTCACACTCAGCTACATTCCCACTTTTTTCTTTTATCCAGACAAGAATCTAAGTTATCCAGGATGCCCTTGAACTTATGATCCTTCTGCCTCAGTTTCCCAATCAGCTGTGACTACAAGTGTGTATTACTATGTTAGTTAGATCCTTAGCTTCGAGTAATCAGGCTATACTTGGAGACACAAGACCAATGTTTCACAATATAAGAGGACTGGAAATGTAGCTCAGTGCAAAGGCCTGGGCCAATCAATCCTCAGTATTCCAACAAAACAATCAACACTTTATCAAGCGCCAGCCAGATAGCTCAGTGGAGTAAAATGCCTGCGTAGGTAGAGCACAATGGCTGCATTTGATCCTCTGTGTACAGTGCTGGCCCCGCCCCTGGGCACTCGAGATTGAGACTGGGTGCGGTGATACACGCCTGTAATCCCAGTGCTTGGAAGTCTGAACACAGGCGGATTACTATGAGTTCGATCTACATAGTGAGACCCTGCAGACCTTGTACTAAAAACAAAACAAACAAAAAACCCTTATCAAAAATTCAAGCAAAGCTGGCACTTGTCTGCAACCCCAGTACTTGAGAGGCTGAGGCAAAAGGACTGCTACAAGTTCAAGGCCAGCCTGGATTACACGGTGAGACTGTCTCAAAATAAAACAGCCAAATGTAAATTCTTTTTTTTTTTTTGGTGGAACTGGGGATTAAACT
The DNA here is from genome assembly GCA_004027165.1 of Ctenomys sociabilis. Taxonomy (NCBI): domain Eukaryota; kingdom Metazoa; phylum Chordata; class Mammalia; order Rodentia; family Ctenomyidae; genus Ctenomys; species Ctenomys sociabilis. The sequence continues at coordinate 16,357 of PVKA01037295.1, read as the reverse complement.
CAGACCCTTGCACTTGCTAGGGAAGTGCTTATTCTGAGCCATCACCTGGGCCCCATCCAAATGGAAATTCTGTGGGTTTTGCTTTTATTGTCTCTCCAAACAAATCTCACTAGGTCTACCATAGCCAGGGCTGTGCGTGGTTGCATGGGACACCCCAAACCAGCCTTAACTACTTAGCATGTTATAACTGGTTCATCACAGAACCCCTTTCATTCCTTCTGCAGAGAGGCAGGAAGAGAGCCAAACAGGCCCAGCTCTCTGTGCTCCCAAAGCTCTTCTTCTAGACCAGGTCCCAAAGGATGGCCTATAAGCTTCTCATGGCTAGGTATGGTGGTGAATGCCTGTAGTCCCTACACTTGGGAGGCTGAGGCAGGAGGATGGCATGAGCCCAGGAGTTCAAAGACAGTCTGAGCAACATACTGTTGTTGGTTATTTCTCCAGCTGGGGGTTTCCTGAGATCTGAGGGTGGAGTCCGAAGTCCAGTCTGTAGTGAGAAACCCCTAAGGAATTCTGAAAACCAACCAAATTGGGAGGTGGGTTTTCATCACTTCTCAGGAAGCCTGGGAGACTCACTTGCTCCCCAAAGACAGTGTAAGCTAGGCAAGTTAGAAATAGGAACCAAAGAATCCTGACTCCCTGACCTAACCTCTTTTAATTTAAAACTTTTTTTTTTTTTGGTAGAACTGGTGATTGAACTCATATCCTTGTGTTTGTGAGGGAAGTGCTTATTCTACTGAGCCATCTCCCCAGCCCCTAAAACTTATTTTAAGAAAAGGGAGGAAGAAAAATACAGAGTGAAGAATTCATTGAGTATTTATTCACAAGAATTCATTGTAGGTTTATTATTCACAGTTAATCACTACCTACCAAATGCTATCCGCAGTTAAAGGATTAAGTACATAGGTCTTTTTATTTAAACACTGATTTTTTTTTTAAATATATACACACAAAACTTAGTTCAGCAAGGCTTCATGATATACACCAATTCCAAAATAAAACAATCAAATGGTCCAGGTGTAAAATGCCAGAGATTTCTTTATCACCAGTGAAGACAGGAGCAGCAGGAAAAGAGAAAGCCAGGTGAGGCAGGGAGAGCCTGGCCTTGGATGCTCCAGGCTGAGTTCACCTCCATAACCAGAGTCCAAGAAAACACTACCAGCCCATCAGAACTCAAAGGCCCGAGACTGCCACCAACTTCCAGGAAGAAAAAAACAGAAGTGGCCTTGTGTGCAGGGAGGCTGAGGAAGAAACAGGTTTACAGGCACATTACACAGGATCAAAGGCTGACAGAAGACTGACAGAGCGCTCTGCAGCCCTGGCTTCCTCGACTCTCCCTGCTGCGCAGGACAGTGGTGGAGTAGCTGCTTGCAGCCCACAGAAAATGGACGGACCCACAGCTCCGCTCTTCCTGGCTGCTGTCCCGCTGCTCACCCTGCAGGTTAGGGGACTCAGGTGAAAGCCAGGAACTCATTTTAAGAGCAAGAAAAGTGAAAAGCAAGTACTTGCATTCCCACCCAGTGTGGGAATACAGACTAGTACAGCTAAGGGCAGTTAGAAGCTATCTTTTCCTCTGGCTTCCATTTGCAACTTGCTAGCTCCCAGGGTCTCGGGACAGGAGAAGCAGGTCACACCTGAGACCTGGAGGTCAAAGACTCTGCTGGCCACACAGACAGATCCCTTCACCTTTGGGGGCAGGACTTACAAATATTAAAGCTGAGCCTGCAAAAATTTCTGGTGTGGGACAGATGATTGCCTATGCCCTCCACTTTTGTCGTCTCCTTTCTCTACCCTGTTTTCCCTTTCCATGAGGGAAAAATATTTACACAGAGTAGGAGACAAGTTGGATGAAAAACTCTGGACTGTCTTTAACTTAGTTTGAAATAAAATAAAGAACACCGCTCATAAGAAACCCTTGAAAATGAGGAAAAAGGCACTATGAAAAAACAACATCTGGAGGGGACTGAAGTGGGTGGAGGTGCAGGTTCGAGTCTTTCTCTGGGGCTGTAGCATCCTCCTCCTGCAGAGGCGCCCAGGACCCTGGCCTGCTCCTTCTGTGTATATATATGAGAAACAGGAGACAGCTGCTCTTTCAGTCATTTCCACTAAAACAGACATTTTGCATAGAGAAAATACCAGCCCGCTTGTTTTCTTTTCTTTTATTATTGGCATCAGCTGGGACTATATGTGGCCTTAAATGTCATGCACTGAAGGACAGGAGAAAAAGATGAGAAAAAGGACACAGGAGGGAAACAGGAGCAGTGTGGAGAATCTGTAATAAAAACAACTCAATAGGTAAATTTTGGAATTCTGATATCCAACCCCTCCCACCCCCCAAAGTTCCAACAAAAGTGAGAGGGCCACCAGTGTGACCAGCCAGATGTTCAGAGTTCCCGACAGGCTGCTGTTAGAGGCAGCTTGTGGGTGTAATTCTTTTTTGTGTTTTCAATTTTTCACTTTCTTTAAATACTCTGCTTCTTAGATGTTCCGGTTCACAGGGGTGACGTAGTTGCGGGGAAACATGCCTGTCTGCCCATGGCAAGCCCCCTTCCACCAGTTGGGGTCTGAATTATCCATGACGTGGATGAAGTCTCCCCGGCGGAAGCCCAGCTCACCGTCCTCCTGGGGGTCAAAGTCAAAGAGGGCCTGGACATATGTTGGCTGCTGCAAGAGAGGAGCAGGGAAAACATACAGGACGTTCTTGATGTGAGTCCTGCCAGCACCTTGCGAAAACTGCTTACGAGGGAGGAAGTGAGTTAATTTTCATACACCTGAAGCACCCTCTCCATCTATTCTTACATGTTCCAAGTTCACTCTCTGTGGGTTTAATGTAATTTTCTACCAATGCTCAAAACACTACAGTGTATCTGGGGGTGGCCAAAGTATCACTTTTATCAAGTAGAGAGCAATATGGATGCCTGGAGGAATTTTTTGTTCACAAGATTTGAAAATGTTTATGTCCCTATCATTTATAAGACCTGTTTTTATAGAATCCAAAGTATTAAGAGTTTGAATAAAGTAAGGTGGCACTAGCCATAAAGCATGGTTGAGATGGGAGGGACAGGAAGGAATTCATAGCCCTACACCCTTCCAAGGGCGAGCTCCCTCATGATATGCCCGACAGAGAAAGTGCCAAGGGCTATCTTTGAGGTGGACAGGTGGTCAGCGAGCAATACCTCTGGAAAACGCACAAACATTTGAGACTATAAAGCTTCTAGTGGATAAAGGGCAACACTGACAATGTACCCAGCAGCTCCAGCAGCAACCCTCTGGGACACCAGCTTGCCTAAGGACCTAGTTTTCCTCCCTGGAAAGGATCTTGAATTGAAGCTCACCTGTGGCACCTGTTCTATGTCCCGCAGGAATATCTGCTGGTTTCTGGACACGGATGTTGATCTGTGGTAATCTACCAGCTCATTCAAGGAATTGAACTTCACCACCCAGAGGAAATACTTTCCAGCTCCATCGCGGAGCACCTTGAAGTGCTGCACATCATTTCCGAACCTGGTGAGGCAGGGAAACACACGTGAACAGTCATGGGCTCTCTGTCTGGCTGGGCAGGGACTTTCTGCTTATATAGGAGATTTAGAGAGAACCACTTTTCTCACAAAATTCTCACAGCCCTGAGGGTACAGAAACTATATAGAAGTGAACAGAGCTGTGATGATAATGGGCATCTCTGGCACTCTTCATGACTAACAGTTACTAGTAACATCATGAAGAATCCTTAAAGACGGAAAGTCCCATCCAGGAGTCAAATTCTGAAGATGTCTTTAAGATATAAAGTGTCTGAACGTGATACACACCTGTTCCCTACACTCTGCCAATTAGTAGAACCTTACTTGCAAGGGCTGCAGGATTACTTCCACTACGAAGCTCAAACTCATAGTGATCCTCTAGTCTTCAGCTTCCCCAGTGCTGGGATTATAGGTATGTGCTACCACGCCCAGACTTGGTGGCCAGCTCAGCATGCCTGAGGGTGGGGTTAGCATGGCATATGGCGCCAGGGATTGAACCTTCATCCCCATGCTTGCCTACACAGGCACTTAGTCTGCTAAGCTATCTTGCCAGTCCTTACTGACTTCTTCTGAAGCAAAAATATTAAGATGTAGTGTCACACTTGAATTAGGAAAAGGGCTGGGGAGATAACTCAGTAGAATAAGCACTAGCCAGGCAACTGCAAGGTCCTGAGTTCAATTCTCAGTACCCCCAAAAGAAAAAAAGAACTAAGAAAGATGAGAGACCCAGACATAAGGTGAGGAGAGAGTGGAAATACTTCAAACAATTGTCTTGTAACTAGGAGTAGTTCCAAGTTGTGTTTTTCATGTAGGAATTTTAGTTTATTTTACCCTTTTCATGGGTAAAGGATCTCACGATCAAAGGTCATTGTTGGGACAATAAAAGAGGCTCAGGTACCGAAGAAAAAAATTCTGTATCACTGGATAGTATGCTCCCTTTTATACGGTCAGCAAAAATAGGAAGAACAACTGGTACTGGCCCATGGGACCTATCACAGCACATCTGGCTTGAACAGAAGCTCAGCAAGGGCTTTCCCATCCTGTCTTCAAAGGCATGCTATGAACATTTGTTCAATGAATGCAGTCTTTCCTTCATACTTAAAAGCTTGAAGAAACCAAAGCCTTCCTAAAAACAACCCAGCAGATGGCAGCACTAAGCTTCAAGCCAGTGAGTAGAAGCCGAGTTTTTCCTCTTTCTAGGGAGATTGTTCCAAGGCCCCTGCGAAAGCCTAAAACTACAAGTACCGTGCCCTACAGATACTATGTAAGATGCCTTCTCTATACATATACACATATATGACTAGGATAATCAATTTCCAGTGAGACAATAATAAAATCAAACAATTATAACAGTACATTGTAATACAAGGGCTTTTTACGGTACCAGAAACTGAACTCAGGACTTTGTGCTTGCCAAGCAGATGCCTGTGCCACTGAGCTATCTCCCTGGCACTATAATAAAAGTTATTTAAAATTTACAAGTTGTTTATTTCTGGAATTTCCCATTTAATATTTTTTTGACTCAACCTCAGGTAACTGAAACTGAGGAAAGTGGAACTATTGTACTGTTTTTCATGCAAGAAAAAGTAGGGATCTGTACAAAGCTTCATGAAGGGCCTGCCCTTGGAGATACTTCTGGCCCCAAGGAACCACTTGCACTGGGCTGATACAGCTGGATTCAGAGCACAGGACCCTTGAAAAGGAGCGTCACAGCAACCAGAGTGCTGTTTTGGGGGATAGGGTCTTGCTACAGTTCAGAATGGCCACGCACTCCCACTGATCCTCCTGCCTCAGCCTTCTGAGTGCTGGGATCACTGGTGTGCACCACCATACCTGGCTCTCCATTCCATATTTAACTGCATATTCTCATTTATGCACTTCAAAAGGCTTTGTTATGAGGACAACTGATTACATCCAGTTTGATTTGCACGTTGGGAATAAAAACCAACTATACTGCAAATATATTTATTTATGAGACAGCACAAAGATCACCTGACACTTATCAAATCTTTACTTAGAAAAAGAGCATGATGTCTCTAATGCCAGCATTCAGGAGGCTGAGGTAGGAGTATTGAAATTTCAAGTCAGACATCTTAGGGAGACCCTATCTCAAAATTTAAAAAGGGGATAGAGATGCATCTCAGTGGGAAGGCTGTGAGGTCAATCCTCAGCACCACACACAAAAAAAAGCACTCGCAACTATAAATTTTAATCTGCACTTCAAACAACTCTATACATTAAGCATATAATGAAGAATTTTTTTTTTTTTTTGGAGACAAGGTTTTTCTATGTAGTTCAGGCTGGTCTTCAAATCACTAGGTTCCCTTCCATGATTACATTTACCACAAAGAAAGCAAAAACTCTAAGTCCCTTGTGGTAGTAACTTTTTCAACTTAATGTGAGAGACCTTCAGCTGAAGGCAGAAAAGGCAGCTGACACTGGGAGCACAGCAGGAATTTCACTAAGTGCAGTGGTTAGAACTGGTGAAGATTAGGGAAAACTGGCTGCATTTGCCTCAGAGGGCTGTGGCTCCTGAACACTTGCACCACTCAAGAATCTAAACCCCATGCTGCCAGAACTGATTTTGGAGCCAGAAATTAATTAATTAATTTGTGGGACCAGGGATTGAACTCAGGACCCTGTGCTTGCCAGGCAAGCGCTTATTCTATTGAGCTATCTCCCCGGCCCCTGGAGCCGGAAATTTAAGTTTTTTTTCTTTCAGTGGTCCAAGGATCGATATCAGGGGTGGTCTGTTACTGAGCTATATCCCCAGTCTATGTTATGTCATGTCATGTCATTTTAGACAGGGTCTTGGTATGTAGTTCAGGTACCCTGTATGCACTATGTAGCCCAGGCTAAGTTTGAACTCATTGCAATCCTCCTGCCTCAGCCTCCTGAGTGCTGGTACTATAGACATATGCTACTTCCCATGGTGCCACCCTTTTTGAGACAGGGTCTCACTAAATTTCTTAAACTGTGCTTGAACCTATGATCCTCCAGCCACATCTTCCTGGACTGCTGGAATTACAGGAATGTACGTACCTGTACAGGCTCAGCTCAGAAATTAGTATTTTAATGTAAAATTAAAATACAGATTAGACCAAGTCTCTACTAGAGCTTGGCAGGCCAGAAACATGACCAATGGCCTGCTTGTTTAGGTGATGGGACACAGCTTCCAGGCAAGCATAGAAGAAAATACTTACTTGACAGACAGGGAGAAATCCCCAGGAGCGCTCTCACTTTCCCGGATTAGAAAGGCCCCATCATGCCGCTGTTTGCTAAGCATTTCTTCTGCTTTGGCTCTGGGGATTTTGCCAAAAAACCACCTAAGGAAGGAAGGAAGGCAAGCCAGTCAACATTACTTCCCCATCAAGAAAAGGGATATCCAGCCTTAATGTGAGTAACAGAACACATATTGTCATGGGAGGGATCCATCTTTACTCTTCAGCCTCCCTACCCGAGAGACGAGCCTTCCACTGGCTTTACCACACTCCACTTTCCAGAAAGTTACCAAACAAGGAAGGCACTATCACAAATGGCTTGGTGGAAGAACCTGAAAATGGTTCTCCCAAAGTCTGGCCCTTAGCTGACAGATGGCACACAGAAGGAAAAGTTGCTTCTTGTACCCCTTCAGTAAAGCTCCAGCTTTGTCACGATAGGAAGCACAGAGGTGGAAAGAAACATAGAAGGCCCAGAAGTTGCAGTCAGAGCTACTCCTGTGAAGAGTTACAGGACAAAGGCTGGGGCTAACAGCAGAGCCTCTCTGTGTCAGTGCTAAGCCCTTAGCATTTTTTTTTTTTTTTGCAGGGATTGAACTCAGGACCATGTGCTTGCCAGGCAAGCACTTAGTCTACTGAGCTATCTCCCTGGTGCCCTAGCCCTCAGCTTTCAAAAGCTACTGGGAAGGGCCCTGGAGGTAGGTCAGTGGCAAAGCATTTGGTCACATGAACATGGCCTTGGTGCTCTAGCCTAGTACCAGGACAGACCCAAAGTCCCCCAAAAGGGGGCTGGGGAGATGGCTCAGTGGAATAAGCGTTTCCCTGGCAAGTGCAAGGACCTGAGTTTGATCCCTGGTTCCACAAAAAAAAAAAAAAAAAAAAAACAAAGTCCCCCAAAACTACAACATTGGTAACATAATTTAATTTATCCAGCACACAGCAACTAGTTGCAAAATTAAAATCTGTTATTTCAAGCAAATTACAGGCTCTACTGCTAGTTCTCTCTGGTCAGATGAAAATGTGGCTGACTTCAGGGGAAACTGTGGGAGCAAGTGGTCGCTGGCTCACCAGGAGGAAAGAGGAGGCACCCCTGAATGAGCTCTACGTCACTGTTGCCTGGTTCCTCCAATGCGAACCACTGCTAAACGCGAGGGTGGAGAATTTGATGACAATGTTCTCTTTTCAATCATCTTCAATGTTTCATGGGTGTGTGTGTGTGTCAGGGATTGAACTTAAGATCTCTCATTTGCCAGGCAGGCACTGAGCTACATCTCCAGCCCTCATTTTTTTTTTTTTTTTTTTTTTAATATTTACAGCAAAGACAGATATTTCTTACATGATAACTTATATTTAATATGCAAAACATAACAGCAAAGGCATCAGCCTATTAAAGCTATAAATATAACTTTATGTCTATTTTATGCAAGTTCAGACAGAAGACAGGAAGTGCTAAGAGACACACACCCACAAACTATCTGGGGAACCCAAGTGCCCCTAATCTATTGACTTTCTCACTTTGATTCTCTGATGTCAAGCTGCGGGGGGAGCAAGCACAAGGCATCCTCCTGCTTTTACAACTAAACCTGCAGTGCTGGGAATGAGGCCACTCAGGAGAAACTCCTTATTAATAGACTAGTTTGATTGTGAAAGGTGACAAGGACAGCTACCAGTATTTAACATTCAAACATCTTCTGGTCTTGGGGGTTTTTGAGGATACATTGCACTTGTGATAAGATATCTAACTGCTAACCCAAGTGCAGTGTGTGTCTGGCTACTGCCATAGGAGGTTCAATCACAGAGTGCAGGTTCTCAGTAGCTACCTTCTCTCCTCCTGACCCCAAGAGCTTCACACTAGGCAGCACCCTCTTTTAATGCATAAAGTAATGAATGTAACGTAAAATGATCCAGATGAGGATGAAATAAAAACAACAAGCAAGACTCTTTCTCAGGCCCCCAGAAGAAGCAACTAGTGGCAGCTGACGTATGTTTCTAGGCCTTTTTTCATGGGCACAATTCTAAAATCACCTAAGTTGCAGGGGCTTTCTTGCTCTTAGCTTAAAATCAATTCAATATTTTTCCAGCTAAAACATTACAAATTATAATACAGGAAAATGCCTTACTTGAAGGCTTTACAATTAAAATAAATAAATGCATCTCTGCTGTAAGTCTGCAGATCCAGAAATTAACAATTAGGGACTGGGTATAGTGGTATACACATGTAATCTCAGCACTTGGAAGGCTGAGGTCGAAGGACTGTTGTGAGTTTGAGACCAGCCTGGGTTGCCAAGTGAGCTCAAAGCCAGCCTGAGCTGTATAGTGACACTTTATGTCTCAAAAAAAAAAAAAAAAAAAAAAAAGGAAATAGGTTTGAAGAGCACTTAATTAAACAGGAATTTCTTAGGTGTCTATCTCTATCTCAGGAAATACACACCCACTCTCATTCAGAAAGCCATCTATAAAACACAAGGGATACCATATGACAAGGTTGAGCTGTCACTCAGTTAAAAGACATTTAACTGCTAACATGATAAATCCTCAGAGTAGTTCACTGCATTTATAAGTTTGTTAGGTGTGTGTACATGTATCTGAGACAGAGTCTCACTATGCAGTTCAGGCTGGCCTTGACCTCATAGCAAACCTTCTGAGATGAGTACTAGGACTATAGGCGTGTGGCACTATGCCTGGCTCTCATAGGCTTTTCTAAGAAATAACATTTTGTGGTACTGGGGATGGGACTCAGGCCCTCATGTATTGTAGAGCAAGCATTTTGACACAAACTACTTCCTCAAGCTCAAGAGTCTTCTTTTAAATTTTTAAAATTTTAATTTACTAGCACACATGTGTAGTGCATGTTTTCATTGTGGGAAGCTGGCACATACATGTAACATCCCAATCCTTTTATCGCCCTTTCTCCTTCCTCATCTTCTGACCCTTTTGGCACATGTCTTTAGTGCAGTGTTTACATTCCTTGTGTGGAGTCGGCACCTGTACATAACATATCCTGATTCCTTTTGCTCACCCCATCCCACCTCCTCCTCCCTGTCTCTTCTATCTCTTGATCCCCTTCCCTCCTTACTTTTGTATACAAGTTTTTTTTTTTTTTTTTTTTAAATGTATTTGGTTGTTAGAGGGTCTCTCTACACAGCTTAGACTCATTGTGATCCTCCTGCTTTCAGCTTCCCCAGCGCTGGGATTATAGGCGTACTCTATTACACTTGGACTCGGTGGCTGGCTCAGGATGCCCTAGGGGTGGGGCCGGCACAGCATGTGATACTGGGGATCAAACAGTGGTTCCTGAGTTTGCCTAAGCAGGTGCGCTTTGGTCCACTGAGCTATCTCGCTGTCCCCACTTCCCTACTTTCCATTATCCATTTTTTATTTTTATTTATTTATTTTTGTGGTTTTGAGACAGGGTCTCATTATGCAGTTCAGGCTGGCCTTAAGCTCACTTTGTAGCTCAGGCTGGTCTTGAACTCACAACAATCCTCCTGCCTCAGCCTCCTGAGTGCTGGGATTACAGGCATGTGCCACCTTTATTTTGGATTTTACATGTAAGAGAAACCATGTTTGATTTAAGCTTGTGTATCTGATCTGTTCTGCTTAACATTATGGTATCAGTCCACTTCCCTACAAATGACTCAAATTTATCTTTACGGCAGGGTAGTGCTCTACTGTGCATTCTGAAACACCCTCTCTCCCACTTTGAACCTGGAATCGAAATCTACCCTTACCCTTGCCAGGCAGGCACTGTGCCACTGGAGCTATATCCTCAGCCCTCCTCACTGTGTAAATACCATATTTTCTGTATTTAGCTGTTGATGGACACATAGGCTGATTTTAAGATTTAGTCATTATGAACTGTGCTGCTATAAACATGGGCAGAGTGCTTTAACCTTGATACTTACGTGTAACTACATGCCAACAGCCCAATTTTTTTCCTTTTAACTCTTATAAGGACCTAGGGAGATAGCTCAGCTGCATAAGCACCTGCCTGGCAAGAAAAAGGTCCCGAGTTTTGATTCCCATTCCCATGCCAGCCCTAAAACCCCGGACGTGCCAGCCTTCACCATGCCGGTCACTGAAACTGGGTGTGGTGGTGCATGCCTGTAATCCCAGCACTAAGGAAGCTGAGACAGGAGGATCACTAAGAGTTTAAACTGCATAGCAATAGCCTGTATCCGAAAAAAAAAAAATCTTTTTAAGAAAATGGGTCTACATTACGTTAGGAATAGCAAGTATGCCACAGGTGGTTGCTTATACCTATAATCCCACTCTGGGAGGCTGAGGCAGGAGGATCACAAGCTCAAACCCCAGCCTGGGCAACTCAGGAGACTTACTGAGATCCTGTCTCAAAATAAAAAATAAAAAGGTTTGATCTGTAGCTCAATGCAGAAGCCTTGGGTTCAATGCCTAGTGCCAGGGCAAGCCAGAGGCTCCCACCCATATCTGCATTTACTCTGAAAAGCACATCTGCACATTCATGCCCAACACACACAAAACATGCAGCAGGCCAAACAGTGTGAAATGTGCTTGGGCAAATGTGCAGTTGAGGTGATTCTCCATTTCATAGCTCCTGCTTCCTCTCCAACAAGGAAGGAGGAGGGTTCAAGTTGTGGTCTCTGTGCTGTACCACAGTTGTGACACTGACACTTATCAACACCTACAACTCAGCAGTCCCACATGGGGACAGCTCTACACAAGCATGAGCACAATCATTTAAGCTATATTATAGACTTGCAAAAATAGGGCTTTTCAGAATTTCATTTCGCCTTTTAGAGCTCAGAGTGGAGAATCCCTGCCTGCTCTGCAGCCCATCTGTGAAATCCAGAGGAGCTAGTTCTACGTGCTTCCTGATTAATTAGAACTCCAAAGGTCTTATATCAGAGACAAAGGTCAAGGTACAGAGTGACTTTCCAATCAAGATCAGTAATACGGCTTTCCAAGGAAACTTGGCTTTGCCTTTCTCCCTCGTCTCCTTTCTTTCTTTGCATACTGGGGATTGAACATGAGCTGTAGTACATCCCCTTTTGAGACAAGGTCTTGATAAATCACTCAACTGCCCAGGCTGGGCTCTAATTTGGGATGAATTTCCTATCTCTTTTTCCATTGTTCTTACTAGTGCATTTTTACAGTACACAATTGATTTTATTTCTTATGGGAATTGATACATGTACATAGCACATATTAATTCAATTAAAAAAATCCCATTCCTTTATTTTCTATTTTAACAGATTAACTGAGAATATATATGTTACCTGGAACAATGTAAAGAAAAAGAAGAACTTTAAGCCACAGGCATTTTATTTAAGGTAACAATTATAGCCTGATGTTTTGATAAATTCCCTCTTAGTCTGAAAATATGAAAACTAAAGAAACAAGCTGATTTTGTTATCACTGGATCTAGCGTGTCAGCCAGTAAATCATGGCTTTCAGCCTAAACCTGAGAGAGAGAGAGAGAGAGAGAGAGAGAGAGAGAGAGAGAGAGAGAGAGAGAGAGAGAGAGTGTAAAATAATCACAAGCAAAACCAAGAAAACTAAACTAGGTACAGTGACATATACCTATAATCCTATTTATTCTGGAGGAGGACAAGTTCAAACCCAGCTTGGACAACTTAATGAGACCCTGTCTCAAAGAACATGTGTATGGAAGGGGCTGGGGAGATGGCTCAGTGGAATAAGCATTTCTTTGGTAAGCACAAGGGCCTGAGTTCAATCCCTGGTTCTGCAAAAAAGAACAAGTATGTGGAGTGTGGGTTGGGATTTAGGTCAATGTGCAGGCCCTAGGTTCAATCCCCAGGCCTCCAGAAAAATAAATGGGTGAGTGAATGAACGAGGGAGTGAAGAAAAAAAAAAAAGTATGTGTGTGTGTGTATGGATATATATGGACCGGGGATACAGCATAGTGGCACAGTACCTGCCTGGCAAGTACAAGTTCCTGAGGTTTGATTCCTGATCCCATAAAAAGAAAATGTGTGATCTGATCCACTGCTCTTCTCAGGAATGAACCACTGCCCAATGCCTCCCCAGTACATTGCACTCACAATTCTGTCCATGAAAAGCCCATAGAACCTCTTGATGCAAATACTGAGACTGAAAGGCTCTAAAAATCTAATGTTATGCTTACACCTATTACAAGAAGTCTGTAAGGAACTCATGCTGATGAGCTTCAGGGTTACCGCCACGTGGCCTGTCTCTGAGTGACTTGAGAGTGATTATAAGTCAATCCTCCAATTTTAAGCTACAGAGAATTCAGGAGAGGACAATCGTCAACCCACATAGGAGATCCAGGAGTCATGTACATATGACTCCAAAGATTTAATGCTTCTGCTGCTTTCTTTTTTGTTTGTTTTTAAGACAGGACCTCACTATGCAGTTCAAGTTGGCCTTAAACTTATTATATAGCCCAAGTTGGCCTCAAACTCCATGTGATCCTCCTGCCTGGGCCCCCCCAATGCCAGGATTACAGGTGTGTACCACCACACCTGGCTTTTGTGTTTTACTATTAAGAGTTTGTGCCTGAGTTATCAACATGCTTATTATCTTAGCATGTGGGAGGCTGAGGCAGGAAGACCACTGTCAAGTTTGAGGTCAGCATGGGTTATTTTTTTTGGCAGAACTGGGGATTGAACTCAGGCCCTTATGCTTGCCAGGGAAGTATTTATTCCAGTGAGCCATCTCCCTGGCTCCTAATGTGGGTTATAAAGTGAGTTTAAGGCCAGCCTGAATTACGAAATGAAACCTTGTCTCAAAAAGATAAAACAAACACAATTTTTTTTTTTTTTTGGGCAGAACTGGGGATTGAACTCAGGCCCTTGTACTTGCCAGGCAAGCGCTCATTCTATTGAGCTATCTTCCAGGCCCCTCAACATTTTTTTTTTTTTCACTAAGCTACTATATGCAAAAGAAGATACAAGTTTTAATGGAATACAAGTAGAAGACACAGATTCTCCAAGAAACTTTAAAATCTTTTAAGGGAAGATAAAATTCAAATACTTAAAAAGATATAAGACAGAACAAATTCCAAAAAAAACAGGACAAATAGTCATACATATCAGAGTAGTCCTGACTTTGTTAATCAACTGATGAAACATTTACCCAATTATATATGTTATAACATGCCTGGTTCCTTTTGGAGTAAAGTTTCCTTCAATACCTCCCAGTCTCCCTCTTATCACCCCGCAGGCCAACTCAAGCTTCTATCTCCAGGGTAGTAAGACTTCGCAGACAATCTCAAAGAGCTTCCCTCTGAATCACCTGGGAATTTTACTAGGCCATAAAAGTGAGCTGCAGAGAGTCTTTCCCCATCATTTTCACATGGTCTTGCCATATAATAAGCACTTTGGAAAAATTCATTCACCAGGGCATGAACTCAACTGATAGTTTTACAAGGAGGCTCCTATACCAGTTGTTGCATTTTACAGAACACAGTCATTACAGGTTTGGGGTTTAGTTTCTAAGTAGTGTTGGGGACTCACATTTACTTGCTACCTACCAGTGGTTATCTCTGGATGAGCTCATGTACTACTCTACCATTCTCTGTACTGTGAGCTTTTCACAATGAGTTACATTAATAAAATACTGGCAATGAAACACAAAATACTAGAAGGACACAAAATATTGAATTAGGTGACCCTGAAACCCTCTCTGGCTTAATAACACCTGTATACAACTACAGACATTCTCCAAATTTGGTATGTGGAGAAATATGAAGTACAATGTGGTCTACTCCAGCAGCTAGAGAACAAGTGACAGGTCTTAGGGCAGTGATAATGGAGAGGGGACAGTGAACTGCTATCCTTGGTAGGGTTTGTCACCTAGAAGCCTTACTGCTTAGTGTTAAACCAAGCAAACAGACATGGTCCCATTGAAATTCTACTCTCAATGTTGAAAGCCTGTGCTCTCTTAACATATGAGGCCTACAGATGACTGCTTCTGAGGCAGGAGCAGGGCCAATGAAAGGGGGTGGTTGAGAGGGGAGATAAGCAGTCTGGAAGAGTCGCCAGGTCCCATAAGGCCACAATATTAAAGCAGGGCTGGGGTCCAAAGGTAACTAAAAATGCTCACTGCTCTCAGCAGTCTAGAGAACACTATTTCCTCTTGAAGTACAAACACTTAGGTGAAAGAATAAACACATTGAGAATATATGCCAATCATTATGTTGAGAATACAAAAATTAGCCGGAGCCGGGCGTGGTGGCGCATGCCTGTAATCCCAGCACTTGGGAGGCTGAGGCAGGAGGATTGTTGTGAGTTCGAGACCAGCCTAAGCTACAAAGTGAGCTCAAGGCCAGCCTGAACTGCATAGGAAGACCCTGTCTCAAAAAGAAAAAAAAAAAAAAAAAAAAAATTAGCCGGGCGTGGTGGCGCGTGTTATAATCCCAGCACACAGGAGGCTGAGGCAGGAGGATTGTTTTGAGTTTGGAACCAGCCTGAGTTTAAGGCCAGCCTGAACTGCATAGCTGCATAGTAAGACCCTGTCTCAAAAAAAGACAAAATAAAATAAAATAAAATAAAATAAAAAAATAAAGAAGCTGTCCTGATGTCCCTAGTGATCATCAAACATAGCAACACAACATTATGCAGTAACCTTCTCTAAACTTTTTTTTTTTTTTTTTTTGCCTGACAGAGTTGCACTATGCAATTCAGGCTGGCCTTGGACTCACTTTGTAACCCAAGCACGCCTTGAACTCACAGTGATCCTCTTGCCTTAGCCTCCCAACTGCTGGGATTACAGGCATGCAGCACCACGCCTGGCTTTCCTTTTCCAACTTCAAAAAAGAAAAACAGAATTTTGAAATACATGTAGTCCCAACAGTTTTATAGAAAATAAATTACAGACTTGCAAAAATAGTTTTATTTTTGAAGGTCACTCATAATTATTACTCTGAAATGAATATCATTACTATATTATCATTATGCACTACATAGGTCCTATTAATAAAAACTAACATGCTGGGCTAATTCCCTGGAAAGACAGAATAAATAACACAGCATCCACCCCAGTGGTATCAAATTAAAATCAGTATATGAAGCAAGCAGATGGGCTTGCCTATGGGAAAGCAGCAGGGGTCCAACTTACGGGTGTGGTTTCATCTCTATGTAGTTCTTGGGGATGAAGCCATCCTTCCCATTGAGCTCTGCCTTGTACCAATTCTGATCACACTCTTCATTCAAAACCTGGGAAGAAATCAGACAAAGAAAAACCAATCACTTGTCTTCTCCTCTAAGGTTGCCACAAGACAATCTGTGCTGCCTTAGGTCTTATTTCAGGAATTTTCAGTTACACAGAGGTAAGACCATATGATTTCAGACAACCAACAAAATAGTAAACTCTAAAAATTAAAACACGAGTTCTCTTTCCCATCTTGCAAGATGGCGGGTAAAAAAATTGAGAAGCCAGACACTAAAAGAGAAGAAACCCGAAGTCCAGAAGGCTTCTGCCAGTGGTACTGGTAAAAAGGGTAAGGTGAAGAAAGCAAAGAAGTCCAAGAAGGGGCAGCCCCACTGCAGCCGAAATCCTGTCCTGGTTAGAGGAATTGGTAGATACTCCCGATCCGCTATGTATTCCAGAAAGGCTTTGTACAAGAGAAAGTACATGGCTGCTAAATCAAAGGTTGAGAAGAAA
>PVKA01037294.1:0-21115 GCA_004027165.1 Ctenomys sociabilis | reverse complement strand
CAGAGTCAAAGACATATAGAAGAACTTAAAATCTCAATCACAAATCTTCACAACTGTTTAAGTGAAAGCGAAGACAGAGTTTCAGATGTTGAAGATGCTGGGACAGCTAGAGAAAATGTGAGAAAGCATCTCTTAAAAACAAGTAGGATGCAGGAAAAAATAACAATCAACTGTTAGATGTTTCGAAGATGAACAATATGAGACTAATAGACATCAGTGAGAAAGATGGCATCAATACAAATGACATAAAAATATGGGCAGAAGTAACAGCAGAAAACCTCCCAAATATGAGGAAAAAATCTGACATTCAGGAACAGAAGCATACAGAATGCCAAATAACTTCAACCCAATTAAAAACACACCAACACATGTAATAGCCAAGATCCCAGAAATCCAGCACAAAACTAATATATTTAAAGCTGCTACAGAAAAGAAGCAGATTGCATTCAAAGGAAAACCCATCAAAATTATGGTCGACTTCTCTTCACAAACCATGAAGGCAAGCAGAGCATGGAGCAGAGTACTTCAAGTACTCTATGAAAGCAAATTCCAACCCAGAATAGTATACCCTGCAAAACTTTGAAATTTGATCAAGAATTGAAATACTTCCATGACCAAAAACAACTAAAGAATTTCATGATGACAAAACCATCACTACACCAGCTACTGAAAGATGTTCTTGAGATGGATGAAAATGACCAGAACTCCATGAATGAGAATGGAAGGAACCTCCTAAATATGGAAAACAATTAAACACAGGACAAAAAGGACTAAACTGCAGCAGGTACATGACATGTCAATCATAAGTCAAAGGATCTCTATTATAACCATCAATGTAAATGGACTCAATTCATCAATTAAGAGAAATAGACTGGCACAGTGGATTAGGAAACAAACTTCAACAATATGCTCTATACAAGAAACACACTTAGCTCAAAAAGACATTCATAGGCTTAAAGTCAAAGGGTGGAAAACAATACTACATGAAACAGCACCTCAGAAAAAAGCACGAGTAACAATCCTGTTCTCAGACAGTCTCAACTTCAAACCAAGAATGATTAAATGAAATAAAGAAGGCCACTACATATTGGTTAGGTTCAAGAGCAAGAGGTAACACTCATAAATATCTATGCACCATACATGGGAGCACTGAAATATATAAGACAAATCATTTATTATTTTTTGACAGAGCTGGGGATTGAACTCAGGCCCTTGCACTTGCTAAGGAAGCATTTGATCCACTGAGCTATCTTCCCAGCCCCGACAAATGTTAATGGACATGAAAAATCTAATATCCAACACCACACTGTTAACAGGAGACCTTAACATTCCCTTATCTCAAAAAGATAGATTAACCAGACAAAAAATTAGCAAACAAGTAGCAGAATTGAACCAGAGCTTGGAACAAATATTGGTGGACAAATACAGAGTGTTCCAGGCAACATCAGCTGAAAGTACAATTTTGTTTCAGCTGCACATGGGTCACTTCCTAAAATAGACCATATACTGGTTCATAGGTCATGCTTAAGTATATGCAAGAAAGCAGAAATTAACCCATGCATATTACCTGACCATAGTGCAATGAAACTGGAACTAAACAACAGAAGAAACCAGAAAACCCCCTAAATACATGGAAATTAAACAAGACCCTACTCAGCAATCAATGGGTCACAGATGAAATTAAACAAGAAATTCTATAATATCTACAATTCAATGAAAATTCAACCACAACTTATCAGAATTATTGGGATGCAATGAAAGCAGTTCTCATAGGGAAATTCATAGCTATGAACTCAAACATTAGGTAAACAGAACAGGAACAAATAAACAACCTAATGCTGCATCTCTGACATCTAGAAAACAAAGAGCAATCCAAACCCAGACCTTAAAGATGGGAAGAAATCTTAAATATTAGAGCAGAAATTAATTCAACTCAGATTAAGAAAACAGTTCAAAGAATTAATGAATTTCAAAGCTTGTTCTTTGAAAGGCTAAATAAAATGGATAAGGCCCAAGCAAACCTCATCAAAACAAAGAAAAAAAGAAAAAATTCAAATATAAGCAAAAGGAATTAAAATGGTGTAATCACCACAGACCCAGTTGAAAATTAGAAGATTATCAATAGCTACTTTGACAATCTTTATGCCCACAGAATAGAACACACAGATGAAATGGACAGATACCTGAAAAGGGAAAAATTATCAAAACTGAACAAAGAAGATATAACAACTCTGAATAAGCCAATAACAGCCAATGAAATATGAAATGTAATAAAGAGCCTGGTGATAAAGAAAAGTCCAGATCCTGATAGATTTGCAGCTGAATTCTACAAGAAATTTACAGAAGATACAATGTATATACTCCTCAAATTCTTCAATGAAATTGAAAACGAAGCAGTCATCCCAAAATCATGCCTGGAGGCAAGTATTATACTGATTCCACAACTAGGGAAAGATGCAACTAAAGAAAGAAAAAACCCACCAGCAAGTCTTCCTCATGAACATAGATGCAAGAATCCTTGATAAAATCCTACCAAATAGAATACAGCAAATCATTAAGATGATCATACACCATGACCACGTAGGATTCATCCAAAGGGATACAAGGATGGTTCAATATTTGAAAATATATGAATGTAATACATTATATTAATAGAGTGTAATTGAAAAACCACATGATCATCTCATTTGATGCAGAAAAGGCTTCTGACAAAGTCCAACATTCATTCATGTTGAAAGTCCTACAAAAAAATTGGAATAGAAGGCCTCTATTTCAATTTGATAAAAGCCATCTATGACATCCCAACAGCTAATATAATTCTAAATGGGGAAAAACTGAAATCTTTTATGCTGAGATCTGGTACAAGACAAAGAAGTTCTTTATCATCCCTCCTGCTTTGTATAGTTCTGTGATCATTAGATAGAGGCATTAGACCAGAGGGAGAAATAAAAGGAATAAGAATAGGTAAAGAAACATATTATCATTATTTGTAGATGACATGATACTTTACTTGGAGAACCCAAAAACTCCACCAAGAATAGCATATCAGGATAGAAAGTCAATACCCAAAAGTCAAGAGCGTTCCTCTACACAGATAACAAACACACTGAGAGGGAAATTAGTGAAACAGTAGCTCTTACAATAGCACCATAGAAAGTGAAATACCCTTGAATTCATCTAATTAACGAAGTCAAAGATCTTTTCTCAGAATATTACGATACTCTGATAAAAGAGATTGTAGAGGATTTCAGAAAATGGAAAGATATTCCATGCTCCTGCATAGGAAGAGCCAACATTGTGAAGATGGACATACTCCCAAAATTGTGACACAGATTTAATACAATCTCTATCAAACTTCCACCAGCATACCTCCCAGACCTAGAGAAGTCATTCCTAAAATTTATTTTGAACCAGAAAAGAGCTAGAATAGCAAAGGCAATCCTGGCCAACAAAGATAAGGCAGGAGGCATTACAATTCCTGACTTGAAATTATACTATAAAGGTACTATGATAAAATCTACATGGTATTGGCAAGGAAATAGACCTGAGGATCAGTGGAATAGATTGGAATATGCAGAGGCCTCTATGAACACAATCAGCCACCTGATCTTTGACAAAGAGACCAAACATGCTTACTGGAAGAAAGATAGCCACTTTAACAATTGGTGCTGGAAAACCTGGCTCTGTGCATGTCAAAAACTAAAACTTGACCTGTCTATCACTATGCACAAAGCTAATGTCAAAATGCATTAAAGATCTAAACATTAAAACAGAAACACTCAATCTCCTAGAGGAGAAGTAGGAGGAACTCTTGAAGATACAGGGGTAGCCAAAGAGTTCATGAACAAACATGTATTTGTACAGGAAACACTTGAAAGAATTAGCAACTGGGACCAGTACTTATTGAAAATTTTTTGCAAAAGAAATTATCAACAAAGTGAAAAGACAACCCACAAATTTTGAAAAAAATCTTAACTAATAAGCATGCAGACAAATGTCTGCTTTCTAGAATTTATAAAGAAATAAAATATATTAGGGCCCTCAGATTTAAACACTTAGTCCAGAAATATGCATCTGAGATAATACATACTTCTCAGAGGATGAAATTAAAGAAGCAAATAAATATACGAAAAAATGCTCCACATCACTAGCCATCCATGAAATGCGAATTAAAACAACACTGAGATACCATCTCACTTCAGAAAGAATGGCTATCATAAAGAAATCAACCAACAACAAATGTTGGAGAGGCTGTGGGGAAAAGGGAACACTTCTCCACTGCTGGTGGGAATGTAGACTGGTACAACCATTGTGCAGGTCATTGTGGAGACTCCACAAAATAGTAGGACTAGAAATCCCATTCAAGCCAGCTATCCCCCTACTGGGAATTTTCCCAAAGGAACTAAAACATTGTATCATAGGTATATGTATACCTATGTTTATAGCAGCGCAATGTGTGATAGCAAAATCTTGGAAACAACCAAGATGTCCATCACATGAGGAATGGTTGGTCTCGAACTCACAACAATCCTCCTGCCTCAGCCTTCCAAGTGCTGGGATTACAGGCATGCGCCACCATACCCAGCTCTTATTACTTTATTTTAGTCATACTATTGGATCATTGTTTTTGTGTATTTGACAATGTAAGTCTATATTTGTGCACTACACTGCTCCTGTACTGTATTTTACTACATATTCATATAGAAATACTAGATTTTATAAACAACCGATGCTAACAATGCTGCTTGTGATCCCTAAAAGGCTGTAGTATTCCACTGCCACCGAAAGAAGTTTCTCACAAGGACATCTTGCCTGGAGTGTACACAGCATAGTCTGGTAGGCGCAATAAGAATAGCTATTAGGAGCACAGGTTGACGTTGAGATTATAAATAGTCCAAATTTTTTCTTCCTGGTATTAGCTGCTCAACAAAGGTCAGACACTTAATGTTTATTCCTATGGATCTTCTTCAGTAAACAGAGGTATTTCTTTTGCTGTAACAAGAACTAAATCTTGCACAAGGCACTATGGCTAGGGTTAGCGTTATCCAGGAAGAATAAGTTTTCAGTAATAGTAACAGCAAAAATAATAGTAAAATGATAGCAATAGGCCATTTATGCTTAACAGTAAAAGTATTGTTAAGTGTCCTTGCCTTTACAATTGCAAGATGGCAAGCTCATACTTTCCAAAATATTCTCAGTATAGGATACACAGTCAACTTCGTGTGGGAAAAAGTCTAGCATTTAAGCAAATTAATTTTCCTGACTTCATCTACATGAAAATGCTGTATAGTAATTTATCCAGCGAAGCTTTCAATTAGCTTTTATGAAGATTTCAAAGAAAACATTTTTTCTTCAAGTTTGAATGGTCTTGCATATGTTTACTTGTTTAAGCATGGGTGGCAAATGTTCAAAACAACAGACTCTCGGCCATTACTTTCATAATTGATACAATGAGCCTTCCACAAAAGCCTCCTTCCCCGGCTGCTGCAGCGCGTGTCAACTGCAGGAAATGTTTTCTAAGAAATATTAATTTGATCCTTTTTACATACAGCAAATGCATAAAATAAAAACCCGTTTAATTATTTCTACCCTCAGTGCTCAAATACACTAAAGTTTGGTGGCAGAGGGAATCAGGCACCAGAAAGGCGATTGCTTGAAGACAACATCAGCTTTTATTTGCTTATTCCCAAATCATCTGTGTTGAGCAAAAAATTCAGAAGCACAAGGCATTCAGTGGAAAGTCATGAAAGACTCCAGTGGATAGGGGATTGCTGGCCTCATTAACAAGTAATATCTGACAAAACAGTTATGTTGGGGCCACCTTTCCAACACTTACCCTGGTCACAGGATACGTGTGTTGAGTTGCTCAAGCACAGAAGGATTACAAATGTGAAAAAAACTCAATAGGATACTTATGTGGTTTATTGATTTATGTATTTATTTATTTATTTATTTTTGTTACCAGCGACTGAACTTAGGATCTTACACTTGGCAGGCAGGTGCTTATACCAGTGAGATATCTCCCCTGTCTTCACTAGATTTATAGTAAACTGGTGATCCTTAATTTATGTTTTATATTTTTCAACATTCTTTAAAATCAGGCCTTTCTAATATTTTATTTTTCAATTATAGATGATTTTACATGAAATAGATGAAGATGATCAAGAATCAAATCTATGTCATCAACAATCTACTACCTGTTGTCACTCTTGCTGTGAGAAGAAATCACATGCTCATTCAAATGTATTGAATGAACCTGGGAGCACAATGAAATTCTGAGTGAGGTAACTGATAGATCAGATGGTTTGTTTATTTTAAATCATAGTTTTAGTGACAACCAGGTAGCTCAGTGAACTTCAGTACCTGTTTCGGCAGAACACAGGGACCGGGGTTCAATCCCTGGCATGCCTTCCAGCCTCATCCCCAGGGCATGATTGAGACAGTGTAGTGGTGTGCACACTGTCACTTTGACAAGAAGAATCTATATTTTTTGTCTTTTACAATGTGATTTCTCTCAAAATAATAAAGTGAGGCCATTGTCTAACTCTGCATTCTTTTAGCATGTAAATATAACTGAGAAGCTAAAACAAAACTTTAAAAACTATGATTTTTAAATTTTTTTAATGTATAGTAGATGGTCTACACATATCGGACCATAGAGAATGCCCTCTTTTCAGCCTCCAAGTGCTGGGGTTACAGGTGCGTGCCACCACACTGTCTCAATCGCGCCCTGGGGTCAGGGCTGGAAGGCATGCCAGGGACTGAACACCAGTCCTTGTGTTCTGCGTGAACAAATAATTAAGTCCGATGAGCTACCTGGCCATCACAAAACTATGATTTAAAAAAAAAAAAAAGATTTCTCTATGTCTCTTTATATTGTAGGTGTCAATAGTGACCTCCAGCTGGAAGCTAAAGATAAATCAACACTTGCAGGCCCACGGGTCCAACCCTGGCTTACATATATCTGCGGTGATTCCTGATCTGTGGTCTGCTTCCCATAAATTAAGGGCACTTTTGAAATGAAGTGGCACAATGAGAAGAGACTAGCCCCATGAAGAATGTAGCCACATTGTGACAGATTCCCTTGTGTTCATTTTTGTGTTGCTCTTGTGCTTTCCATTGCAAGTGGGTGAAACAACCAGAAACTTAGCTGTTGCCAGGATCCAGACCAGAAGTGCCTCAGCAAATACAGTTACTTTATTTAAAGTTTTGCTTGGTAGCAGCATACCTGTCACAAGATATCTGTATGTGTTTTCTCCTTCTCTCTTTCACCTTATCACTTGTCAGTCTTCCTTCTATCCCTACTACGTCACTGATACTGCTTGGAACAGGATTGGTGGCCACTGTTTGAACGTAATCCCCATAGAAAATTTTTTTATTCTTGTCACTTAAGTACGGTGCTAATCCTATTGCCCATATTTTTCATTACAATGATCTACTTTATTCCTTTCTGTGCCGTACTTTTCCTAAAGATTAGTTTCATTTACTTTTTCCCCTTTCTTGTATATTTTGTTTTATTTTCCCCTTTCATATATTTACTAAGTATTATAAAATATTCATCATGAGAAATTGATTCATACACATATCACATCTTCATCCTACTGATTTATTTATTTATTTTTCATGGTCGGCTCTGCCCACCCTGGGGGCAGGGCTGGTGCAACATGTGGGGCTGTGGATCAAACCGTGGTCCCTGCATTTGCCTAAGCTTATCTAAGTAGGGGCTTTGGACCACTGATCTAGCTTGCCAGCCCCTCCATCCTTTAAAAATACCCTTTTCCCCTATTGTCTTGAGATTGTCTTTACATTATGCCTTTTAACTTCTTTTCTTATTTATTTACTCATTAAATCAATGGACAACTTTATTCTATCTTAGATTACCTGTGATTCCCACTAAAATTAAGCAAACAAAAAATAGTGGACTCCTAGAACCTATCACTAAAATAAATCAGAATAATGGTTCAAGAACCTGATTAAAAGTGATAGCTGAAATAATTCTGTAGCTTTTGTGTTTTGGACTGTGTCACTTACACTGTTACATTTGTCTGATAGCCATTCTTTCTATTATTTTATTTAATTTTATTGGCTGGTATAATTTGCTCCCAAATATTTACCATATCTTATGTTTGTTGATTTTATTATATACCGACAAAATCTTTCTTCCAAATGTCAGATACTTAATTACTAACAAATATGTCCTTTTAAAAAATGTTTTCCAGACTCTTTATCCTTCTGTTGGGCTTAACTTCATAGCCTGGTTGAGAAAATGGAGCCAGATCTCCCGAGGGTGACTCACCCTTTTTGCTCTCTACCAGTGTGTTCCATCCATGTTGGAAGACCCCCAGCAACTGCCAAGCACTGTGATTATACCCAGAGAAAAATGGATAAACCAAAGCAAAACGAAAATACCTAAAAGTACAGGAACTATCTCAACATTAGCTTAAAATCTTGAATTTATTTTTATTTGAAGGACTCAGTCTATGTGAAAATTTCTTTCTGTTATTCAACCCTGTGATTTGTATTTTTCATCCCAAAACCATGTAAATATTTTGTTTAGCACTCACTCTTAAAATAATGCATATATCTCATTTGTTATTTCCATGACAGAAGATCTAAGATTAACTTCTTGGAGGAAAAAGAAAAGAGAACACCTTTAACTTATTATTTTGCTAAAAAGAAGTTTATTTTCTTTGATATTGGGGATCAAACTCAGGACTTTGCACTCGCCAGGCAGGTGCTTATCTTGCTGAGCTATTAGCCTAGCCCAAGAGAAATTTCTTAATGTAATTCATTTTGACTTATAAGAAGACTTGGGAAAGTAATGCTTTACTTTGCATATTAATTTAAAATTATCGTTTGTAATTTTCCTAACTATATTTTCTATAGTAATATTTTGATTTTGCTAATAAAATTTAAAATGAAATTAAAAGAAAATATATGTAATGTTTTGTCTATTCTTTAAATGATGTCTATAGAATTCAATAAATTAAGAATTTACAAAGTACATTTTCAAATAATAAACCTTTCTCATATATAAAACCTGAATGTGATGAAACTGAAAAACTCATTATAGACATATGAACATATTTTAACATTCTTAGTTTTTCCTTCATTGTGCTCATAAAATTTCTTTGGGAGATATTTTCTTAAGTATCAATAATTTCCTCATTGCCTTACAATGATTACTGAGAATATATGCTTTTCAAAATATTTCTTTAAAAATAACATTTTCTTCATCTAAACTATACAGAATCACGGTCAAGAGACTATATTTCCTATATTCAACCGCACATTTTGTGTCTTGATCAAGCGTCCAAATCATGATGCTTTCAGGGCTCATCCAGAGTACCTCACGCAGCGTCCTACTGCCAACAACAATGGAACGACGAAGGGCTCATTTCGTTTACCATGGAATCGGTGCCACGCCATCTGCCACGCAAGCCTGAGATGAACGTGCACTGGCCCAGTGCCCCCCTCTGTGTGTCATGAAGCTATGCTCAGTTACCTGTTAGTAAGAACTCATTTCTTTCTTTTTTTTTTTTTTTTTGGCAGAACCAGGGATTGAACTCAGGTCTTTGCACTTGCCAGGCAAGCACTTATTCTACTGAGTCATCTCCCTGACCCCTAAGAACTCATTTCTTATATTTTAAAATATCTTGCCAATATCAGTTGGGTTTATTAACAGTTTGGGCTTAATTTACTTATTATCAGAATTGAGTTTTGTTTGAAGGTGACATAGAAATAAATACTGCTGTTTTATGTTTTAATGTTCTTCAAAGCATTATGTTTTTCTTTATAAAGCATTTCAGTCGAGCATTAGATCATTTTAGCCAGCATTTCTCCACCAGTATCCCGTCTGTCACAGTCTCTCCTTTCCTGCTTATGAATCTGGTACTTGCTCTAGGAATTATATGCTCACTAAGAGGAGCTAGGCCAGGCTCTTTGTTTAATGAATTAAGTTTACAGTTTAATCCATACACAGGCAAGTGTATGACATTATTAATTTATTTCATTTTTTTCAGTACTGGGAGTTGAAGTTCCAGCCACACTAGCACTGAGCTCCACAAGTGTTCCAGGTGGAACTGGCTACCCACTGATCCATCAGGTCACCAACCCATCAGGTCAGACCTGCTGTCCCACAGGTGCAGCCAAAGCTCACTGGCACCAGAGGTGTGCGCCATCACTCCTGCCTGATGACATTTTTTGTTTTAAAGAGTCAAATTGAGAGTTTTAGATATATTCTTCAGACTCATGAAATGGGTGCATAAAAGATTATGTGACTTTACTCAAATGAAAGGCATTTAAAAGAATTAATGAGTGTATTTTCTGATTGACAAAATATAGCTTTTATATTTCTGTACCAGCATTCACCATTATGTAAAAAAAAAAGCAAGATCACCAAATGAATTAGTTGAAGTCTGACATAATGAATCAGCAAGCAATACTTAATAACTGGAAACTAGAAGAAATAATAATTAAAGCATACTCTAGTACATAGTACATATCATAATCATGTTGAAGTTTTAAAAGGTGGAAGGTCTTTACGCTTTGCAGTATACTAAAGACAATAAATTAAAAATGGGCAAGTCATTAAAATGAAATTTCTTGCTATAATATTAGTGTTAAAATAGTTTCATTACTTCATAAAAATTATTAGTGTTCTCAATTTATTTCATTATTGTAATTTTTAATGCTATTTTTTGAGTAAAATAATACACATTTACATAAATTATGTAAAATCCATAATCAGATCAAGCATTTAGCCCATTTCCCTAGATTTTTGTCAGGAATTACTTTGTTTAATCACATTTATACGATGAATTTTCATCACATGCAAAGTCCCAAGACAGGCAATGTTTAGAAATGTACATATACAACCTCTAGCAAGTAGCCAACACTTTTTCTCTTCCAAATGGAAACAGAGTAGCCTTTGCTGCGTCCATTTATATCAGAGTTCTGGTCTCCTAAGTTCCAAGCAAAGTTCCTCTACAAGCTCCGTGCAATATTCCATGGCTTCTCTGGATCACATCTCCAAATCTTGTACTGTTTGAACCACATAGCTAGGTGTAGTTATAGCAAGGCCCTCTTTTTCTGTATGAATTCTTGGTATTTTTCATTGCTGGGATCAATTTCCTGACACATAACCCTGGGGAGGTGAGATTTATTTGACTCATGGTTGCAGCTGATTCAGTTCATCATCAGCTGGCTCCAAGACAGAATATCACAATGGAAGGAGATCATATAGCACAGCTACTCAATTCACAGCAGCTGAGAAGCAGAAGTAGGGAGGAGAGCCTGATGAGAGACACTCTCAGATCATGCCTTTATGGCTTACTCAGACACTAGGAAGTATATTTCACTAAGCATCTTGGTAGTTCTCGAGTTCATTGGGTTGATAACCTATCCTTCATTGTCAAATGAAACTTTCAATAGAGCAACCACAGCCAACTGGGCTGGGCATCCAGGTTGGCTCCATTATTGCTCTGGACTGTGATTTACATAAAACATCCAAGATTGATATGGTTGCATAGGGTCAGAACCCCACATCTGAACTGTGATTGGTCTCGACCAGGCAAATCAGCCTATAAAGCCTTTCCAACACTGATAAGACACACACACACACACACACACACACACACACACACACACACACATATATATATATATATGTATGTATGTATGTATGTATGTTTGTTTGTTTGTTTGTTTTGAAACAGTGCCTTGCTGTGTAGCCCAAGCAAGACTTGAACTCACAGCTGCCCTCCTGCCTCAGATCTCCAAGAGCTGAGATTACTGGTGTGAGCACCCACATATGGCTTACTGACATGATTTTAAGACATACTTTACAAAGCATTCTCCATGTTCATAGATATTCATAATTGTAGCTTTTCTTCCATTTCCTTTACATTAATTATTTACAGTAAAACAGATGTGTGGTATTTTAAATGATCTTTTCACTGTTTTTGTTTATTTGTTTCTATTTCTTATGATTGACTTTGAACATTTCAAGATAGCAGTTGTGTCCCACTCTGGAAAGGCTGGTTTCCCTCTGCAAAGGTTGAATAATATTTCAGTCTGTCCCTTGGCTCCTGACAGGTAAATTCAGCCATTTAATACCAGGGACCAAATGATTTCTAACTTTTCCAAATACACATTTCTAGAGCAGTATGCTCTGACTTTTATTTTAGGTAATTTTAGCCTAGAATATAGTTTCCTTCTCCCTCTGTAATTTGGAGTCCAACCCAAATAGATAACTTGATGTAGAATGTAATTGATAAGCAAAGTCAGTTGAACATAGATTAGGAAATCACATAAATTCAGTACTTATATTTAAATCTTACTGCCTTTTAAAACTGATGAAAATTCACTTTTTTTATACTTTAATGTTTCATTAGAGCTATAATTACAACTAGTTTAGAAGCCAAAGAAAAGTTAATATTCTAAAATATATTTGTAGTGCATATTATTCCTAAAATACTAAAATTCCACCAATGGGATAATTCAAATCCCAAGATGTTCCTAAGGTAGGTAAGATGCAGGATGAAAATCATAATATAACACAGGGGTTTGCCAGGTCTTGCACATACTAGGACTGAGAACTGTGCGTCACTGGCACACTGCTGCATCGGGAAGTGCGCATGCGCTGACCTGCGTGCTCCAGACTCCGTCTCAGAAACCCTTGGGCTTTCTGCAGTGATACAGCATTCTACAAACTCTTGATTTAACCTTAGGCCATCACCTTCCATTCTCACCTCACAGCTACTACTAAGTCTCCTAAAATACTGCGATAGGAGCGGCTCTTATTTTAAAACAGGTAATCAAATAAAGTAGGAGCCAAGAGGCAGAAATTTCCAAAGGAACTAGTCCGCGGTTAGAAAGCGCACAGCCTTTCTAGTTAACATGAGAAAACTATCCCTTTAGGCTTTTGGCAAAGACAGAGGAAATACACTTACTGAATGTAACAGACATTTTATTCTTCCTAACAAGGCCTAATCTCAGGAGAATCTATTGTATTAATGTTTTCATCTGTTATATTAATGGTTAAGCTAATCATGTTTTATCAGAACATAAAATGCAGACGAGTGAGTAATACCCAGCTCCAGCTCTCTATAGCCATCAAATTCAACCTACAGTGAATAGAGACCTGAGGAAACTGGGGTGGATCACAGACCAGGAACACAGGTTCATTAAAAACTTACATATAGGATGGTAGAACTTGCTCACACGATTCCCAATTACTGCCTTAAGAAGGACCCACTGCAGTTCTTTTTCCCTGTGCACTATGTCAAGCTATGAAAAACAAACTAGCAACGTAAAAACCAGGAATGTGGCCAACGCCATGTTATAGGGAAATTTTACTTGCTTCACTTAGGGCTCTGAAGACCTAAGGGGAGCGCACCTGCATTGCACAGCAATGCCGCCAAAGGATGGAAGGTCATAAGGTAAGGAAAATGTGTGAGAGGCTGAGATTCCCTAATGCACAAGAGGTAAAAAGCCTGGGTGGAGCCACGTTCATTGTCTTTACCTGGTCCAGTCTCACGTAGCTCCCACCATGTAACTGCCTTCATCCGGGTGCTGTTCTATGAGGTCTTCATGTTCCACTACGCCCAGACTCCTAAAGGTTTCACCAACTCAGCATCGAGACCCTGGAGGTCAAGCTGCCCTCACATGACCCTCTGGAAGTGAAAGATTAAAATGGCACAGAAAGACCTTCCTTGTTTGTCCCTTGAGCTGTCGCCTCATCCTAAGGGTCAGCTGTTGATGTGTCTGTGCATAGCATCCTCACATGAAGAGCTTCTGCTGAGTCTGACCAGCTTCCAAGGGCAGACTCCTCACACCATCTTAGAGCACACAGATGTCTGCTCCTCCAGGTGCTTGGACAGTTCTCTGGGCCACAGACACCATGCCTCTGACCACACAGGCACACACAGTCGGGACACTGCCACTTTTGTCTCAATTGCTATTTAAAGAGCTTCACTGATAGGGGTACTGTGGACTGTCATTTGTGAGAGGACATCCTGGCACAACCCTTCCCCCTGAAAGTCATGTAATGAGAATCCATGGCATTGTCATTAGATTTTCAGATATCAAAAATCGTCAGATTTAGTGATGT
Organism: Ctenomys sociabilis; assembly: GCA_004027165.1. NCBI lineage: Eukaryota > Metazoa > Chordata > Mammalia > Rodentia > Ctenomyidae > Ctenomys > Ctenomys sociabilis. The sequence goes on along the minus strand of PVKA01037294.1, from coordinate 7,002 downwards.
ATCTTTCTTTCTGTGCTTTCTCTTTCCTTGGTATAATCATGTATTTGTCAACTATTTATAAACTTTGTTTTTGCTTTTACTCTGGTGTTAAAGGTTATTGTTGCTGGTTAATTCAGACCATTTTTATTAATTTTATTGAGAAACAAATAGCAATGAGACAATTTCGAAACAGGTTAGTAGGACAGTTACAATAATTAATACATTGCATATTATTTCCTTCATTGTAGTTATGCATAGTACAAGATGTAGACATGATATCCTGTCCAAACACTATTAGTAAAACTCTTTCTTTTCATTGAATGTAGGGAAATATATATTTCTCTACAAAATGTTCCTTCAATTGTATCCATCATTTTCTTTAGATTTGTCAGAGATGGGTATTCCATTGCCATTTAAGTATTATAGAAGTGTGAGCTCAGTAAAATCATCCAATATAGTCCAGTAGTCCATAATAGTAGTGAGTAATCTGTAGGATTGGCAAAGTCAGAAGTTGTTGACTTGAGCCGTTTATAGCTCAGTATATTAATATAGTTTTACTTTTTATATCAGACCTTTACATTAAGCAAGTGCAAACTATAGTCTCTCTAAGCCTATATAGTGGAGCATACTCAAACTATTTCAAGATCATAACTGGATGCTTAAAGACAAATACCAGTTAAAGGAACAATACAAGCATTAAAACTAAAGTCTAAAAATGAGGAACAACAGGGATACTAGAATTATTTCACTAGGACTTTATGTAATTGTGTCATTTATAGTCCAACAGTTTTGGTTGGAAAGGTAGCCAAGCAAAAGCAAAACAAGTGGAACAGTTGCATCATGTGAAAAGAAAGATGGAAAATCAAAGAGAATCAGACAAATTCAAGATACCAAAATTACTGCAGATGAAAAGAATTATCAGACAATATGACAATAGAAATATCCAAAAATAGAAAGCAAACTGATAAAAAAATAAACAAGGAAAGGAGAAAAGAATATTCCAGAGCAATAGGACTGTTACAAAATGAAAAAAAATGTAAGGAGTAGAAAAAGGAAATGAAGGAAGAAAATGAAGCAAATTTGAAGCAATGCCAAGTGAGAATTTTCCCAAATTAATGCCAAATAATAAAGAATGGATCCCAGAAACAGACAAAACAAAGTCTGTCCAAATGCCTCCCACTCTAAAAATAAAATACAAAACAACATCAACAAAAATCCTGTATATATGTATCTTATATTCAAACTTCAGAAAACAGCAAAAAAAGTAATTTGAAAAGAACCTGGGGTAGGGGAGACTACTTAACGTGAGAATTCTCAAAGATTGCACAAGTGGTAGTGGAGTAGAAATCACAATTGGTTAAAAAAGTCAGTAGCAGAAAATTGCATATCTTGTAAAAATGTTTTCCAAGCTCAAGATGGTATTTATGCATTTTAATTAAAGCATTTATAACACAGAGGTAGTGAACAATGTATCATCTTTTTTTTTTTTTTTTCTAATGTATTTGGTGCAGGGTTTCCCTATGCAGCTCAGACGCCTACTGATCCTCCTGCTTTCAGGTTCTCCAGCACCGGGATTTTTTTTTTTAATTTATTTTTTATTTTATTGAAGTACAAATATCAATCAGACAGTTTTAAGACACCTTAACAAGACAGATTCGATAAATTAATACATTGCAAACTGTTTTCATAATGTTTTGGTATCGTACAAGGTGCATGCATGATATTATACTTACAGACATTATTATAGCAGATGTCTCTTATCAGTAAATTAAGAGTGTAGCTGTTTACTTATCTTATTTTTTATACCTGAATTATATCAAAAAGTCAATAATTATTTTCCTAGTGGATGACCATAGCACTAGAAGCCGCCATAATATCCTGTCCAACCACCATTAGTGCAAATCTTGCCTCTCATAGGATTATGTAGAAGCACAACGCTATCTATCCCAACTGTACTGTCTATACACACACATCATGATTTTTTGACCACATAAGAAATATAAAGTATATGTGTTGGTATATAAGTCTTGCTCTATCTAGGTCTTAACCATCCAGCAGAAAAGTATAAAAATGAAGTATACATCGCGGGGCCATAATATTAAGCTGAGCTGTAAATGGCTATGGTCGACAATTTCTTTGAATAACTCACTATTGTTGTGGAATGCTGGACTGTGTTGGATTGTGTTGTCAAGTTCAAGCACCTAAGTTAGTTGAATGACAATAGAGTGCCCACCTTTGACAGGTGTAGACAAAGGAAGGGGTATAGAAGAAAAAATCATGATGTGTGTATATAGACAGCACTGGGATTATAGGCAGGTGCCACCACCTGGTCTCCATGGTGCCAGGGATTGAACCCCAGTCCATGTGCTGGCCTAAACAGGTGTTTAGTCCACTGAGTTATCTAGCCAGCCCTACCTACATCTCATCTGTTCAGTAGAGGATATCTACCACTACCCAGCAAAGTAGTGGGCTCATAAGGATCCATAGGTGAATACTCTATTCATTTTTAACAACCTGAGTGAGATAAAGGTGACATAAGAACTGTAAGAAATGGTATTACATATCCAGGAATTTGACATCAAACATTCATTAAGTTGGCATTATTTATCATCATATCAGCAAAGTGAATATTAAGAAAACATAACACAAACTTCACATTAATAAATGTTAAATAAATTAAAAATATAGAGGAGAAATAAAACCTTTCTTGAGTGAACTAAATCCAGGAGAATATGTTGACATTAGCATGTCTTAAAAATTCATATTAAAAGAGATTCTTTGTAAAGAAAATAATATGGGCAATGGAAAGCCTATTGGAATGTCCAAAATCCAAAAACCTTGACAATATTGAATGTTGATGCTATAGAGAAGCAGGAATCTATGCTGCAAAGGGAGAATTTTGCAGTAGTTTTTGAAAACCACCTGGCAGTGTTTCACAAAAGAAAATCCAACAAATAGCTAAACATTTTTTACAAAGTTGTTCAGGGACATTAAGTGAAAACTTGCAGTCATACAAAATCTTGCACAGGCACTAATTATCACAACTCATTTCTAGTCATCTAATTAGGATGTATAAATGAAATCCTGTAATCCAAAAACTAGAATATTAATCATTTAAAAGAAAAAAATGAACTAAAAAACTATGAGAAGTGATGGATAAAATTTAGTTGTACATTAATTACTAGAAGAAGGCAGTCTGAAGATACCATATGCCCTATTATTATGTGTAAACCTAAAGTTCCTAGAGACTTAAGGCTACTAAATTGGAGAATTTTAGCAGATACATAATCATAAGAATAAAATAGCTGAAGGAGTATTTCTAAACATTTTATATTCCATAGATTTTTAAGAGAAGCTAATATAGCTTTGAAACCTTTCATAATACCCATAAAACATAACTATAGGTTCTAAAAATTCAAAAATTTTCTAAAAGTTGTCAATGAATTCTAAGTATATTCTGAATGAAATTATGTGTACTAGATAAGCAGTTCAAGAAAGATACAACTGAAACAAAAAATCATATTCTATTGTTGGCTAATGTCAGAATCAATGGAAATCGCCAGCTATTGTGTTTATTACAGTAAATATTATTAGCTTAATTATAACTTATTTGTATTAAAATCAAGATTTTGGCAGGTGCCTTTTCTGAAGTAACTAAATATATAATCATCTTCAGAATATTGGCTTCTTTTTTTTAAACAATTTTTGATTATTTGTATTTATAAAATGGAATAATAAACGGCAATATAGTTTAGAATATGAAGTGATTTTGATTTATGTATCTCCTCCTGTGGAGTTTCCTGATTGCTCATGAATGAAGTAAATATTAGTTTACATTGATGTTTTATTTACAAAATAAATCATTTTACCCAGTTTTTAATTCAAATGTCACTGAGAGAACTGAAGACCTCACAATTTTCATTCAATATTTAGTTAATAATATTTATATCCTCATACCTCTAACTTACTTCATAATCTTGCTTGGAAAATCAATATAATAGAACAAATCCAATGGAAAAAACCCTACAAAATATAACATGTACCATTCTATTCAATAAACATTACTATAATTATCAAAGCAGCATTTACTAGACCCTATTAAAAAAAAAAAAAACTAGACCCTATAGGATTCTAGAGGTGCATGAAAAATTTTAATGTTTAGATGAACATTTCGAATATAGCCTATTTCTAGAATAATTTAAAGCTAATATCCGATAAATTTCCAAAGTTTATTGAGAGAAATTTCCTGTTCATTGGCTTTAGTGGATTTCTACCTGATGGCCAACCTATTCCACACACCTGAGTTAAAGTAATGTGGCGCTGAGTGTGGGAGGAACACCTGAAGGTTGTTGCCAGTAGCATAAAGGCAACACAGGAGATGCTGTGAGAACACTGTTAGTGATGCTGTCTGGAGAAGATGTTGGAGCTGTTGAAAGCTGCTAGTTCTCTTGGCTGTTTTAATTGAGGGTCTTGTCATGCTGGCTTTCTTGATGAATGTTGGAGGAGCTTGGGTCCTCATCTTGAGTATTACTTTCTGGCTTTGGAGGGGAAGATAATGCACTGCTCAGCCTCATGGAGAAAATTGTTGCAGTGGCTTTCCAGATGGGAAATCATCTTTCCTCAACACTGGAGGAGCTTGGGACCTCACTGTTGCTGAGGATGCCTGTAGTACCTGTGGGTTGCTCTGGTGCTTACCTTGAGCATGGCATTCTAGCTCCAGTTCAGATCCCTCAGCCTGCTAGCTCAGAAACTTAATCCCACTTGCAATAAAAAACAAAAATTCCACCACTGACCTTAAGGCCTCTCCAGCACAGATCTGTGTATCAGATCTGCATAAGACTGTCATGGGCTTCATGGGCTCTAGGCCTCTTGTTTAACTTATGGGAGGCATTGTTATGAGCTCTAGGATTTCAGCTGGACTGATAGATTTCCTGCACTTGCTCTATGTGATTCTTGGGTAATTCATTTTAAAATAATAATTTAAAATGTGTCCTATACTATATTGTTTCCCTTGCAAAAACCCCAAACCATGCTACTGACTAGATGCTAAACATTGTGCCAGACTCTGGGCAGAGGTGGTATTTTTTTTTCCCCATGGTAACACTTTGGTCTTTCCTGGTTATGAATTGCTACTGCAGCTACCATGTCTTCCATGGTTCTGCAATAGTAATGATGAGGTATAGATAAGCAAATGAGTTGCTTTTAATAAAACTAACTGGTGGCTGATTAGATGTAGTTGAGGTCTGAATCTGTGATATATGAGCAGTACTGCACAGGGTTGCTATCCTCAAGATAATTGCAGTATTTTAGTTGATAATAGTTTAAAAGTATACCAATCCAAAGATAGAGTTTTAAAGAAACATAATTAAATATTATGTTTCTAAAAATTCTAAAACACAAACTTGAGGCAATTAATTAAGAAATAGGTTGCACATGTGTGAAACTCATGCAAACACTGATGTTCCAAGCTCATGATTACATGCTCAGTATAATAGCCTGCCACTGTTTGAATTTGTACTTGTGTTTTTTTCTGGTGGGGAGATAGAGCATATGCAGGAACAAAAAAGTTATATACAGTCTCCCTTCCTGACTTTTCCTTCATTTGTGTGTAACACCAAGGATATATCATAGGCGCAGACTCCAGTGACTCCATAGTGTGAGGGAGCTCAGGAACCACAACAGAATGAGGTGAATTACTAAGTACAGTAACTAAGTGCTGACAAACCTGTAGTTGCTACTTGATGCATAATTTACCCTGAAGGAAGAAAGAGTGCAGTGACACTCTAAGAAATACAACAGACCCAGTAACTCATTCATATACTTTACCGTGTTTTGTTAGCAAACAACTTACACTGAAGATGGTGACAGAGAAGAAAAGCTGAAGAGAGAAGTGCACTGCTCAGTTTGTTCCTCTTGTCTGCTCTGTTTTTGTGGGAGATTTATCCTTTCCTACTACTCTCTGATTTTGTTCCCATTTGCTGCAAAAGCAAGTTGTTGTGACTGCTGATCTCTTCCTGGCCTCTTTTCATCAGGGCCTCTTTCTCCATGTGTCTTGGCAGAAGGGAGATCGCATGCCTGGTGTGTGTGGAGCTGAACTGACTGCCTTTGTGCTGCTTTTTTTTTTTTTTTTTTTTTTTTTTTTTTTTTTTTTTGATGGTACGAGGGATCAAACTCAGGACCTTGCACTTTCCAGGCAAAGATAGCTCTTGCACTGAGCTATCTCCTCAGACTCCTGGCATTGTTTGAGCCGGACGAAGTGTGGGCCCCACTCACACAATTGCACTGCTTAGTTTTCCTTTATGGGGATGAAATACCTGAGAAATTCGCTTTAGAGGAGGGCAGGTTGACTTGACTCTCAGGATCAGAGAATTTAGGGCACACGTCCTGACCCCATTGCTTCTAGCCCTGTGGGAAGGCAGGGCATATTATCACACCAGGGATTATCATGCGGACAGCAAAGCAGGTAACCTCTCAGTGTGCAGGGGTAGGGGTTGGCCAGGTGGAAGAGGTACAGCCCTGAAGGCAGGGTTCCCATGTCCCACTCTCTCCTGGTAAGCTCTGCCTTCTCAGGGAGCCACCACCCGACCCACCCCCACCACTGCCATCAGCTCGCTGTGGAGCCTGTACCCATAGAAGTTCAGACCCAAGCCATAACAATGCCATTTTAGGAAGAGAAATAGTAGTTTCAAAGAGCTTTAAGAATGCTGAAAATTTAAAATGTGGATGCCTTCAAAATCTGAGTGGAGAGTGTACCTAGCGGTACCATTCTTGGCTAGCATATGGAAGGCTCTGGATTACTTTCTCATCATTGAAAAATTAATTATAACTAAAATTAATATTTTAAACTGCCTTTAATGTGGGAAGTAGAAAGCTTGAAAAAGTGAAAATCTAAAGGAAATTTCCCTTTTTACCCCCAAACTTCCTAAGTGAGGTGTTGTCCTGTGAGTTTTGAAAGGAAGAATGAATGCTGACCAACATGCTCAATGCTGCTATCCACCCACTGCCATGCTTTTTCGATCTGAA
>PVKA01037293.1:0-21112 GCA_004027165.1 Ctenomys sociabilis | reverse complement strand
TGACCAGCTCTCCTCCTCCAGGGCTTCTACCATGCATTTCTGCCTTGTATCCATGGATTAAATCCTCTGAAACCCTGGGCCGAACTAAACCTCTCCTCCTTCAATTCAGATGTGTCTAGTACACCATTTTACATTCATTGTTATATCAAGAATCTGACCATAAAAAGACTACCAAACAAGTACAGCCTAATACCTTTTAATGACAAGGCCTATGAGATCACCCTGAAGAGCATGAGGGATAAAGACTATGGGCCTTGGGGCAGCTTGAATCATCATTTGCCATTAATCCACATAACAGAACTCTATGCATCCATGTCTTCTGTCACACAGCTTACGATTGCCGCATGCTGCAGTCATATTCCTTGGGCCACTGAATCATGTAATAGACCATGAGAGGGTCTGAGACCTCAGTGAATTACATGTTCCATCTTCTTTCTTATATGCCTCTCTAATTTATCATATGAAGAGCAAGCTCTAGATAGCTTCTAGTCCAAAGATAAAGCCATCGTGAGCTCAATCTGTGTCATAGCCAGTAGCATGGGCCCCAGAATCTAGCCTCATTCACTCAGAGTCCTGCAGGCCCAGAGGCCAGTGAGCAAGTTGAGGCTGCATTAACTGCAAAATTATTACAGCTATATGCTGAGTGGGATGTCCTAGCACAGACACGGACATACAAAGGGTTCTCCACTCCTAGTGGCTGAGTTCATGAGGCAGGACTGAAATCTACTGATGATCTACCTAAACACTCAAGAATTATCTTTGTAAATATAATTCTACACCACAAAGTGGCAGAGAGGTACAGAAATTTACCATATGATTGTCCATTTATTTTCACTTTGTGCCAGTGTATAAATTCTCTTCATCTTCCCACTTCTAGTTCATCGTGAGATTGCACGATCACTTAACACATCAATCCTTCAAAGGGGACAATTTCAATTATAGGGAAGCATCCCTACATTGTCATTAAGAAAGAAATACAGTAGTCGGCTGAATCACAGCTAGATGTGCACACGGAAGAGCTAATGAGTACCTCCAAAGTCCACATTTCCTTAATTACAGCATTGCATTCAGGAAAGTTAAGGCTTTGTCAGCTGCCTGCTATAATCTCTGAGATTGAAAGGTTTATGCATTTATGGGGAAAGAGAACCTGTACCATTCAAAAATGATATGTTGTACAAAGCAAAGCTACTATCAAGATGGAATGAAAGGGATTACACTGCAGTATTCTTTTTTTAACATTACAAATTCTCTTGAAAATAAACAGATGAACAAGTCAGCTCCATCATTACATATTTCTAAATCCTGTTCTCTTATGATACCCAAAAAAGTCACTCCATGGTGTGTACGCTCAAACTTGGAGCAGCTTGATTACGCGTCCTGACAATTACGTAAGTTAATGACAACTCTCTGCACACACACACACACACACACACACACACACACACACAATCACTGATGTTTCAAAATACTGTCTGATTTTTTTCAGGACCCAGATGAAATATAATAAATAGTTTCATCTAGTGCTTCTTGAGCTAGATGCCACAAGTTATGCCCTAAATGAAAAGAAATATTTTGTGATTATTTTTCTCTGAAGGATAAAATGAATCTAGTCATTGTACAGATTTTACAAGACATGGCATTAAGCTGGGCTCAGCCATGCTGCGTAAGCTGGAGGGGGCTGATCCAGGGGCTGGAGTGTGGGGGAGGCAGGGAAAGGAGAGATAAAATAGATCCTGCTGAGGATGGTGGGTGTTAAGAAATCCTCCCAAACCTTTTCTCTTTAGTACCAAGTGACCCTGCCAATCAACTGGTCTGCATTTCTCTTCTAGAACTGTGAAAGGCATGAGACAGAGAGACATATTTACCAGGTTAAGGATTCTGGTTCAATCAATATCAGACAGTTCAGCTGAGTGGAAAACAGAATCTGCCTGGGGCTGAGGAGCTGCAGCATTTGCCATGCCTTCCCCCATTCATTTTCCCTGTGGCTTTGGGAATGCCACAGTCCTTCCAGGTTTTCACTGACCCACAGTAAAAGTGACCACACCCAATTGCCTCTTTACAATGCATGCAGGCAACCAGTGCTCAGAGGACAGTGCGAACAGTTGTGCGCTAGCTAAGAAAAATGCATCCACCTTTTAGGTCATACATTTCACTAATAATGCAGTGGGTAATGCTAGCCAAAAGGCAAATAAGCCACCCTATATGGGTCTAGCCAATGCTTATTAGAACCTATTTCTTAGGAACAGAGGCCAAATGAGCTTCACAATCTGTCTGAATTTACCTGTCCAGAGCTTCTCTGCCAAGCTGCTCACCATCTTTCTAATCACAACTGTTGTCACACCTCACCCGCACAATTTGTGCATCAGTTCATGCCAGTCTCTCTCTCTCTCTCTCTCTCTCCCTCTCTCTCTCTCTCTCTCTCTCCCTCTCTCTCTCTCTCTCTCTGAACTCTTCTGATTGCAATCCCCAACAAGAAGCACTAACCAGGTCTTCCCAGGCCACCCCTGCTCTCCCATAATTCCCTGAACTCTTCCTTCTGCCTGCCTTTCAGCAGCAGCATCTTTAATCATCCCTCAAGGGTGCATCGCCCCTCCCCTAGGGCGCAACAAAGAACTCCACCCTGCGACCCCTGCAGAGTGACTGAGGTAGGCACAAGCTGCTTCACACTCTCACATGAGATGGCTTTCACTTCCCCTGACACCAGTTTATGCTTCTGCAGATTGTGTGAAAGGAAAGGAGGATTCTCCTGGGGACAGGACTGTGACCCAACAGTGCTCGCCTCTGCAGCATAGAGTCTCTTCCTAAGGAGCACAGTGGCAAACACAGGTGCCACTTCTGGAGACAGCTGCTCGGGTCTGCCTCCTCCACCCCCACTCAGCCTAGGCAGCAGCTCACAAACCCTCAGCCTCTCCTGCGAGGCTTTCTGGCAGATGTCATAAGCGAACTTCAATCTACTACCTAAATAACTCCACCTGGCCATACTATTTTACAGCTGTAATTGCTGCTTCCCTGGGTTTGACTGTTAGTGTTTTCCTTTGTTTTTGTTTTGTTTTACTAGGGCTTTAACCCAGGGTCTTCACATTGAGCTACACTCCTGGTCTTTTTTAATTTATGAATTAATGAATTTATCAAGAAAGGGTGTAACTGTGTCCCCAAATTTCCTTGGTTGGGTGCAAATTTGTGATCTTCTTGCTTAATCCTCACAGAGTGCTTGGATTACAGGTGTAAACCACCATGCTGAGCTCAGTTTTTATTTGAGAGAATTCTCTATATATTTCAGACAACTAAGATTACAATCATCTCTCTCATTATCAAGTTTCTGCACTGGTAGAACTATAGGTTCAACCTACCAAGAAAAAAATGTTTGAAGTATGAATATGTGTACTTCAAAAAGCATAACATTATGAAAATCCATAGTGTTAATCAACCAAGTCTCCCAAAAGACAAGAAGAGAAAAACAGAAAACCAAAAACCCACTTGAGAATTCTCACAAGTGCTCTTGAAAAGTAAAAGTGGTATAGGTTCATTGGGGTAGGGATGTCTCAGGAGAGTCCGGATAATTTTATCCACCCTATATGATTCTTTCAGTTGACTTCATGGAAGATTTAATTTAGATTTTAAGCACATAATTGATATTTTCTTATGCACAGAATGTTCCAAAAAAATAAATTCTATCAAGTATGATCTTCACACAGGTCCAAGGTGGGGAAATCTGCCAGTTTTCTGTGAGCCTTACACACATTTCTATAGAAACAAAGCAAACAAAAGCATGAATGCCAAGACAAGCAAATCAGAGTAACACTGATACTTTACCTCACCTGGAAAGAATAGCTACTACCATACAGTCAACCAATGACAAATGCTAGTGTGACTGAGGGGAAAAAGCAGCCAACCATTCACTGTTGGTGGGAGTGTATATTGTTGCAACCACTCTGGAAATCAGTGTGGAGATGCCAAAAGCCTAGGACTAGAGGTTGCATTTGACCCAGCTACTCCCCTTCTGGATATCTTCCCAGAAGAATCAAAAACATCTTACCACAGCAATATAGGTGCACCCATTTTTATAATAGCACAATTGGTCATAGCTCAGTCTTGGAAACTATACAAATACCCATAAACTCAGGAATACAACAAAAACATGTGGTATTTTCATACAGTGGATTATTATTACTCAGCTAGAAGGAAAGATAAACTTGAGGCTTTCATGAATAAATGAATGCAACTGGAGACCACAAGCACAAATGAAATAATTTTTTCTCACATGTGTAACTGTATGGTCTCTCTCTAGTATAAGACACTGAAAGAGTAAATAAAATCTGAAAGGTAGAATAGATATCGTGAAAAGGAAAGAAACTGCTCAAAAGGAAAGAAAAACTGGGATGGGAGAAATGAGAAAGGAAGGGAAAATTATGTGATATATATATATATATATATATATATATATATATATATATATAGAGAGAGAGAGAGAGAGAGAGAGAGAGAGAGAGAAAGAGAGAGAGAGGTACACAAACAAAGCTAAAATAGTTGTACTACTGATTTCTATTGGTTTATTGACAGGAACAATTAATGCTTAATTGTTTAACCAATTTTGCATGCCTATATTTCATAATCTGAACAGCTACTTTGAAGATAACAATATGCAGTATAACAGCCATTGTTAATTTCCTGTCATTTTGATTTGAAATTTTGTATATTTTTATTCTTCATTATTTATGTTCTTTAAAATAAAAACATAATATGTATTTGCCATGGAAAGAACAGACATGATTTATCCACAGGTATTTTATAAGAACTGTGTTCTCATTGGTAACTACAGGTTCAACAGTGAGGGATTACTTAACCTACTGATATCACTGATACCCCTGTATTTTCCTGTATCTTTCTAACAGTGTACTTCTATGTTTTTACTTGGCCATTGCAAACGTCATCTCTTTAGAAGCCCCCAGTACTACACTCTGCGAGTTGACTGACAAGAGGCCCAGACTTTGAGAAGTTGGCTTCAACAGGAAAGGATATTATGTGTCTGCAATGAAAACAAAAATTCCTTTGAGTGGAAAAAAAAAATTATTAAGAGACGAGTCCAATTGATGAATAGGAGGTATGGCCAACCCTTTTATTCATTAATGAGGAGCTCCCAATAATCTCAATAGTCTTTTAGGAGACACTTTGAATAAGTAGAGATGATTGGTTAAAAGCAAAATAAAATATGTAAGAATATCAAAATGTCATCAGGATTGTCTTACTACAATGTTCTATATGGTTTTGATTTCTAAATGTCTATAAAAATGTGTAACTTGTCTGCTATCACTCTATAAAGATTTATATCAATTTATAAAATGAGCTAATAAAAACTTTAAAAATGCTTATGAAACAAAATGGGGGAATGGTACCCCACAAGGGGGTCACCTAGAAAAAAAACAAGAAGCTCCAACACTGACTTGATGTTAACAACTCTGGCCCTGACCCAGCATGGGATCTTGGGCTTGCCTCTGGGTGCTGAGGTCCCTCATGTGGACAATGAAGACACCTCAATAAAGGGCCCCTGCCTCAAGTGGCTGCAAGGAAGGGTCGAGATTAGCTCCTTCCCCCCGATAAGAACCAGAATCCTATGGCTCAGTAACAAACGGTAAGCAATCACAACACAGGTGTCGCAGGGTTCTTGAATTAAAGAGTCGAATGTTTTTCAGTTTTCAAATGCAATGACAGACCTACTTCAAAATGTGAGCTCTGCTGACCCTCAGCTTGGCGAGAAGGCTCTGAGAAGCTGCCCTGGACGGGCACCTGCCGAAGCCAATCTTGCCTCTGTCACCTGCTTCAGGATGTGTAAGCTCCGGAACCCCAGTAACCCTGCCATTTTTCATTCCCCAGCTTCACTGTGATGAGTGGAATAGGTTGTAGCCAAGTTCCTTGCCAGGCGGGCAGTCAGGGATCTCTGTCATAGTGTGGGGTCTCTTCCTTTCTTCTATAAACTTCAATAGAAACTGCTTCATATTACCTTATCTTTTGCTTTTTGGTGGTCAGGTCCAAATTATTTACAAAAAATAACTTTCGGATTTTTTTTTACTTATTATGAAGTCCATTCCAAAACTAAATTATATATTATCTTCTCTTTGTGATAATAATTTCATATAATTTCCTCCACAGTTTTATGAAAAATAAGTTATGACATTATCTGTACTAATAATATTTTAATAAAACTGGACTTATACCCAATATACCTATTTTGAAACTATCTGTTCTTTTAGACCTGCTTCCTGGCCAGCCTGTATAGGTCAATTTTATTCTTTATTTAGCAATTGTGTTATATTCTGATGAATCTAGACATATATAAGCATCCTTTTGATGCCCTTTTTTGTCTAGGTTCCCTCAGTCCAAAATCTCTACTCAGAATACTGCTGTACCTACATCATTGTATACAGAAATAATGACGGAAGTGTCATTAACCCAATTTCGGAGGCTGAAGTCGTATTTAAGATGTGTTTGGGTTTATTAGTGTACCAAGTACATATGCCCTATTTCAATATGGCACTGGACTCTGTCCTATAAGGCCCTTGAGGGGGCACGGAGTACAAGTTATGACATATGACAAAAACTTAATTATCCATGTGCCTCGAAATGATTACATCTTTTTGAAAACGTCTGCCTCTTTTGTTTGCTACAAAAATATTTATTTAAATACATAGAATATCCTAAGCAGCATTTTGTCTGCATCCCATCAAGCAAATTCATTGAGGCATGCAGGCTGTGTAAGCACTGGAGCGGAAGGCCACGCTGTTACACGGATAAACGCTCCAAAGTCACTGGAGCAAGACAAAAACAATCGCAGGAGCACGGGGCTCAGAAGGCACTGGAGCAGCCGTGTCTGGGGGAGGGGAGAGGCCCCAGCTTGCTCGTAAATAGGAGACGTGGAGATCCCCGGATATTCTATAAAATCAAGTTTAAATGTTTAGTTTGATGCCGATAAATTGTTACCGTTACGCTATCTGCCTTTAAGACATTCTGAATTCATCAAGAAGTTATGGTCATTTAACAGATGTATATAATGGAGCCGTTTATAGAATGATTTTCTTTTAATCACCCAAAGGTCTAATAGGGTGGTTGGCCTGCTTCCCTAATAAAATTTAAAGAGCTTTTGCCTTGGGTCAAAGTGAAGTCATCTGTCCTAAGAGGAGTTCATCTGTGACACGCATAATAGCTGCCCAGCCTCAAGAGGTGATTTCAGATTACTGGCTCTGTCAGAAAAATAAATAATGTGTCTCCTTCCCTCCCTCCTTCCTGCCCTTCCTTCCTCTGTCTTCTCTCTCTCTCCCTCTCTCTCTCTCTTAAAAAAAAAAGTACTTTCTTAAACAATACAAATTTCCATCCATCTTCTGTGTCTTGTCTTATGCAGCCTGAGGAAACATCTCAGCCTCCTTGGGGGTACTCCCAGCTGAGCACCCTTCATCTTGCTTTTGGTCTTTTTTTTTTTTTTTTTTTTTTTTTTTTTTTTTTTTTTTTTTTTTTTTTTTTGGTAGAACTGGGGATTGAATTTAGGTCCTTGCACTTGCCAGACAAGCGCTTATTCTACTGAGCCATTTCTCCAGCCCCACTGATTCCTTCCTCACCCCTGCAGAGCCATTGACTCTGGGAACATGACCCCTAAAGTGCAGGGATTCTGCAGGCTCCCTCCATGCCCCTCAAGCCTGCAGATGGTGGTACTTGGTATCTAGTGCAATGGTGTGGCTTCCAAAACTTCCTACCTCTAAGTTACGCCTGTGTCTGGGGGTCATTGTTCTGCTTGTATTCAGCGTGGCTTCAGCTTTGGGATCTAACGCATGCATGGTCCCTTAAGCTACTCCCTCCCGTCTATACCCAGATTTCACGATCCTAGATGGGAGGTGGCTGGGCCAACACACCCATCAGCATCACAAATGGAAGGTGTGTAGAAGCACACACACAAGTTCATACATCCTTTTAACCATGCATGAGTCTGCCCAGTTACTTTTACAAGTAAAGCTTTGCAGCTCTCCTCCGATTTGTGTTCTATCTATGTATCTATCATCTCTCCAGATCTTCACCCTTAGGCTTGAAGGAATAAGCATCTATGTTCCTGAACTTCCAGGAATACATTTCCTTGTATTTTTCTGGCTTTCAGTCTCTGATGCCTCCAGTTTTATTTGGACTAAAGGTTGGAAAGAGCCTCCCAGGAAAATATCAATTTCTTGCTGGGAGAGGAAGAATGAATAGTGGGGGAGGGGTCAAACACCCGTACATCCAGACAGGCACATCAATTGCTTTGTATTTTTTGTGCCGTGTCAGTTTTTTAAGTTAAGAAGCATTTTGGTCCGTGAATTTCTAAAGACTCATAAAATAGGTTAGTGGGAAGCCTCAGTCATCATCCAGCTCCTGACCACGCCAAACGTGCTTCAAGGACCAGCAGGACCACTTGGCATCACCCAGACACATGTTGGAACTGCATCTGTTTTCAACTGTAAAGCTGGTACTAATGAACCTGCCGCGGGCCTCAGTTTACAGAGCTGAAAGAGGGTGAGTCAGACATTGGATCTCACCCCCAAGCCGTACAGTATCCACTAGGTCTCTCATCGTGCGGAGGAGGTTTCACTTGAAGATAACACTACTTTACAAGACCTTTTTTTCAGTCAGACGTTTGGTTTTCATTGTGGTTTTATTATTTTAAAAAATGAGAATTGGGGCACAAGGTGATATAGCTTAATGGTTTAGACGTACAACTCCATGTACAAAGAGGCCTGGATTCAAATCTAGACTCTAGCATCTTCCACCTTGTAAGTTTAGGAACGATATTTGACCTCTGTAGAATGTAATAACCTCTCTACCTACCTCAAAGAAGTGTCATAAGAATTCAAATAGGCATCTAATATACTTTATAATTGCTGTATTTATAACTTAATTAGCACATTAGCACATGCTAATCGTATGGATAAAATACTATTTTTGTCATTGTTTGCCACTGAACAACTTTTCTATACATCCATTGCTTCCAATGCGTATCTTAACAAAGCAATAGTCGAAAGTAAAACCCTCAGCATAAACAAAACGCCCCCAAAACACAAAAAAGCACTTGATTTCACCTAGAAAAGAAGAATAAAATCCCACAGAAAAATATCCACCACCTACCCTTCGCAGGGACCCTGAAAGCCCCACGATACTCAGCTCTTACGGAATTATCAGGTGCGTGCTGCTCCCAAATGAAGGCATTAAAGAGTAAGACTGTACTCCAGCGGAGTTACAGAAGCACACAACACAGAACTAAAAGCGCCTCAGACGGGGGCTGTGGCTTTGCCTGGAGTTTCCTGACTTCCTAGCCGAAAAGTGGAGCCCGCGACAAGCTCGAAGCCACAGGCTGCAGGAGGAGCAGAGCCCAGCGCTCACAAGCAGAGCAAGCCCTTCCAGGATGGCAGTGCTTCAGCGGCAACAAAGCGGTGGCAGGAGTCCTGGCACGTGCCCTGTAAGGAAAGGACGCTGCTGGAGTCAGCGCGACTGCAGTATACGCAGGCCAACCTATAGAGGTTGGCCTGGCGTCCCGCACTGTCTCACCAAGAAGTGCAGTGGGGCTTGTTGCTCACCTGTCTACATTTCCTACTGAGCAGCAGCATCTAACCTATTTTCATCATTCACACATTTTCCAGAATGTAATTTGGAACACCCGGCCCCGTCCCCCCACGACTCAGACAAGCCCTCACATGCGGCCAGCGCAAGCACAGCGTGCGTGCCACTGGGTCGCAGTGTACTTCAGCAGTACAGAAGCAGTCACCCGAGTCCCTCTGTGTGCTTCTGTGTGTCGCTCTAAGCCACCTGCCCCCCTGACATCAAACCTCTTAGGAACCAACCCACCAGAGCCACGGGGCTAGTGCCACTTTTAACCTCTGCTAAATTTTCCCGGCTGAGTGGAGAACTCTACCGGAACATTTCCAACGGAAGACTGACAGGCTTCTAAGTACAGCAGTTCCAATGTGCCACTATAATAACCTACTTCTTTTGATTGCATTTATTTTAATGATTATTTTCTCCTGCATGCCAATCCAACTCTTGCTGCCAAACCAGGGCAGGGGGAGGGGAAGACACAGAGGCCGGGGAGCCTTGCCTTGGGCTGCCCTGCCACCTAGTGGCTGTGCAGAAGAATGTACCTAGCCCTGTGCAAGTAACAGGTACAGCCAGCCGCTGAGCTGGTTAATTTTTTTTTTTTTTTTTTTTTTTTTTTTTTTTTTTTTTTTTTTTGTGAGGAGGTCCGCGGGTAAAATGGGGACCGAATTCAGGACCTTGTTCTTGTCAGGAAGGCGATCAAGCCACTGAGCTATTTTTATTTTCTTTTTTTTATTTTCGTGTGTCTTTTCTTTTTGGTTCAACTGGTTTAAAATAGGACGCTCCCTCCACTGTATGGGATTGAGCGAAAGAACTTAAATTATCCCGTTTCACATAAACAAAATATACAGTGAGAAAAACAAAATATGCCTATCGGTGTACTTAATGGCAATAGTCATTGGCTTTACATAAAAATCTTTTTTTAAAAAGTGTTTTGAAGACCACCAGGAAAATGCTTCCCCGTGTAGTTCTTTTCCTCACAGAGGTTACATTTGATTTGCAGTTTGAAATGAATTGACAGAAATGGAACTTCAGTGTTACAAAAGTTTGAACAGGTCTCTGAGGTTGGACTTACAAACCCATTGCAAAATGAAGTGTATTTGAAAGTTAGTTCATGCTAAACTCAAAAGTAATGGAGACAGCACTCGGGAGGCTGAGGCAGGAGGATTGTTGTGAGTTCGAGACCAGCCTGAGCTACAAAAGTGAGCTTAAGGCCAGACTGAACTGCATAGTGAGACCCTGTCTAAAAAAAACAAAAAAAAAAAAAAAAAGTAATGGAGAGATAAATAGAAAAGCAAGATGACAGGTTTGACTACATTTCTGGTAAGTTTTAGGCCAGACCCAGAAGTCTTCTTCTTGTTGTTGACAGGGTCCATGCTTGACTGTACCTTCAGGCAGTGTCAAATTGTACAAAAGTAAAAGGCATTTTAATTAATTATTTACTTATGTATTTGGTACAGGGTGTTTTATGCACCTCAGACTCAGTGATCCCCCTGTTTTCAGCCTCCCCAGCGATGGGATTACAGGCATGTGCCACCATGCCCAGACTGGGTGGCCAACTCCATGTGCCTGGGAGTGGGGCTGGCACAGCATGTGGTGCCGGGGATCGAATCTGGTCTCTGCACTTATCTAAGCAGGCGCTTAGTCCAGTGAGCTATCTCGCCAGCTCTTGTAAAAGCCATTTTAAGTAAACATAAGGACCTTGATTTTAATGAAGTTGTTTCAAAAGTGTGGTATGTTGAACGCATGAGTTTAAGGAGCAGATAATTTAGGTTTGGGGAAAAATAATAATTTAATGTTATGAATGATACTTGTCATAAGAAATGGGCAAAATTCTGAAACAGATTGTTCAAAGGCTCAAGAGTTCACAGATGCACCCTTTTCTGATAGTTTAAGCCAATAACAGTGGGCTTTTCTTTGATTTTCAAGTAGCGCAACCTATTCCCAGTACCACATACCAGGGTCACACTCCAGGTGGCTCTGCATATTGATTGTCTGAGATCACAAAATGATATGGAAAGAACAAGAGCACAAAGCAAGAAAATAGAAGGAAAAATAATTTTTCAGCACAAAACTCTTACTACCCATACATGTACACAATTCAAAATTAATCAGATCAACGATCCTACTCTTTATTTCTGTAGTTCTCAAATAACTGTATGCGGTGAATGTTATCATCTGCCCATTTTACAGTGAGGCACAGAAAGGGAGAGCAAAAGCAGGTGGTTAGCCAAGCCTCAGAGTCTGTTTCCTTACATATCAAGTATAACAGTGTATCGTGAATGGACACTATGGGAAAACCCAAGAAATTATTTCCCCTGAGCCTTTGTTCAAGTTACTGTCTACACGGCTGCTGTATAAATGTTCTTCACTTCTTGGAGGCCTGTCCAGGTAAGCACCTGTCTAACAATGGGCGAGAAACTATTACCAGGGCTCTGGAACCCTCTGTGCTTTTCTCCTGAATCCTTCTCTGTTGGAGCAGAGCCTGAAAATTCATAGGCTGCTCCCGGAGAAAGATCCTTTTCCACTTGATGTTCACCAGCCCTTTCTCTTCCAGGCTTTGAACAAAAGTGACTTTCTGAGATCTGTGAATACCCCACATTAAAGTAGGTGCTCAGTACATATCTGATTTTTTTTTTTTCCTAACTGGGGATTGAACTCAGGCCTTTGTGCTTGCCAGGGAAGTACTTATTCCACTGAGCCATCTCCCCAGCCCTCAGTACATATCTGAGTAGGATCAACAGTGGCTCAATCAAGCCAAGGCCTTTTCTACATGGACGGGGCTCCAGGCAACACTTCCAGCTTCACCAGAGGTCCCTGGTGTTGAAGGTAGAAAGCGCTTGCCCACTAGCATTAGCTGTTCTCCCAACGTGTCCTCAGCAAGAACTAGAACACTGAAAATCAGCAAAGAGATCATAGATGAACTGAATAACAATCAGCCAAGGGAGATAAAGTTCATTTTCAAAGGCCAGCAAGGTAAAGGTCACTTCCTTGTCCTTTGAAAACCCTTCTGGTTGTTGAAGGTAAACTCCTAGGCAGTCGCTGCTTGCATAAGATGTTCAGTTGGTCAATGCACTTAACGACTGAACCTCAGACTGCCAGGGTGTAACAAAGCAAATCACCCATGGTGTTGCAAAACTGCAAAGTGGAGAGTGATGAAACCTTCAAGCATATTACCAATATTTAAGCCACTAGACCATAATTTCTGTTTCCCTTGCTCAGAAAAACCAAATGAACGAACAAAAGAATCAATAAATTAATCAATGAAGAACCAAGTGAATGAAAAAACTCAGACCTCCTGAGCCAGGCAAAGGTGAAGATTGCTTGTTTCCAGGCAGTGCCTGGAGCGCAGATGCGAATGTCTCTGGTGAGCTGACCGGTGGCCAGAGACTGAACTGCAGCCAGCTCAGCCGCACGCACTGCCTCGTGTGCTGCAGGGGAAGCCAGGGGAGCAATCTGACAGCAGGTTATCAGGACAAAAGAGGCAGGCAGGCAGTACCCAGAGTGAAGAAAGAGCCAAGACAGGGGATTCCAGGGAGAGGGCACAGACAGTGAGCCGGGGGGATGAGAGGAGATGGCAGGAGTGAACTCTGCCAGTTCCGGCCACCACAAGCATTTTGCTTGGCTGGTCTTTCTCTGCCTCTGTTTTTATTTTTTACACTAGTCAATACACTAATGCAGAGAAAGAGTCTCAAGGTTCCACAGAGTATGCTGCATGGTCGTCTCATTATCATTCTTAAATCCAGTTCTCAAACTCCTCTCTGGGTTTCTTCTTCATCTACTTACAGGCAGCCTTATATACAGATTCTGTGTTACATAATCCTCTATCTCACAGACCATGTCATCAAACACATGTCAGTATCTTTCTTTTTCACTTCTCAACACATCTCAGAAATAGTTCCAGAGCAATATACGTGCACCTGGCTCATTTGTCATGATGGCTGCATAATATTCCCTTTTGCTGATTTCCCATTATTTGTGTAATGCACTTTTGTAACTGTGTGTTTAGATCATACTCCAATTTTTCTATGGGAGATAATGCTGAGTGATGGTGAAATTTGGATGTCTATGGAAATAGCTATAAAAGTGAAACCACTGGCTACAGAGTAAATGCATTTTAGATTGTGACACATATTGCCATATTACCCTGCAAAGAAGTGACACTAGTTAACTCTCCACACTATGACTGTGCCTCTTCCTCTCTACCACGTACTTCCCAATGCAATTCTTTACCAAACATTTTGAACTACTAAGCTCATTGGTAGGAAAGTGATGTACCACAATGGCTTTAACATGCATTTGTCATATAATGCATAATGCTTAACAAGTTTTATATGGAAAATACTGGAATTAAAAATTGGTTACTGGGCGTGGTGGCGCAGGCCTGTAATCCCAGCACTCTGGAGGCTGAGGCAGGAGGATTGTCGTGAGTTTGAGACCAGCCTGAGCTACAAAGTGAGCTTAAGGCCAGCCTGAGCTGCATAGTGAGACCCTGCCTCAAAAAAAGACAAAAAAAAAAAAAAAAATTGGTTACTATTCTTCGGCTTAACCTGTGGCCTAGTAGGCTATAGCCAGTTCCCAAACATGAAATCAAAGGGGCAGATATTCTGGGAAATGAGAGCTGCCTTTGGAATGGAACACACCATCCCATTGGTGAGGCATCTAATTCCTGTCTAGAGACATATCTGTTCATTGCAACAAGAATTTTGCCTTTCATAAGGTTATCTATCTGGATAAAACTAATCCAATAAATCTTCTAAAGCTATATACCCACAGAAAGGCAGAGCTAGGACTCAACCCTAAGCCAGCTGTGCTAAGCTTTTTCAAGTCCTGACATTACTAACCACTAATTTAGAATGAAAATACCAGTGAATTTCAGATAGTAAAAAAAAAAAAAAAATTCACACACCTCTCTAGCAAGGCTGAACTAGTATGTCTAGTAGTCGTGTTAAGGCCTTGGTTTTCTTAACTAATTTTTCTTTCTTTCTTTTACTGAGAAACAGATAGCAATGGGACAGTTTCAAAACTGATTAATCAATAATTAATACATTGTATATTGTTATCTTCTTAGTGGTTATTTATAGTAAAAGATGCAGACATGACATCCTGTCTAAATGCTATTAGTACAAATCCTTCTCCTCAATGAATTAAGAGAAAGTAGCTGTATATCTATCCCAACTATTTTGTATATGCAGCTACAAAATGGTCCTTCTTTGTATCCCCTTTTATTGTTCAGCCTTGCTAGAGATGGGTATTCCACTGCCATGAAAACATTGGAGGTGTGTGAATTCAGCAAAATAATACAATATAGTTCAATTGTCCATAATAGTAGTGGGTTATCTGTAGGACTGGCAATGTCAGAAGCTGTTGGTCTGAGCCTTTCACAGCTCAGCATTTTAATATGGCTTTACTTTTTATACCTTGTTTTTATACTTTTCTGCTGGATTGTTAAGACCAAGATAAAGCAAGACCTATATAATAAGAAGTGTAGCTTTTGTATCTGATAAGGTCAGTCAAGTCCCCTCAGGATAATTCTTAAAGAGTATAAAGTTGTTAATACCTTCCAGCTCTCAGGCTTTAGTATTTTATAACATGGTAAAATTCAGCGATCTTATAGGAACAGAAAAGAAAGAGGCCTTCGTTACCAAAATGTATCATCACTGTCTCCTAATAAATTGTGCACTGGTAACATTCAAATCTCCCATTGAGGAAATCACCACCAGGCCCAGCTGCATGCCGCCAGAAGCATGACGGGAACATTTTCCCTTTTCTGTTTACTTACTTAGATGTCGTCTCAGTCACCATCTCCTCACTGAGACACAGCACTGCCCCCTGCAACCTAAAGGAAAGGTTTATTTCCGTTCACAGTTGTAGAAGCCTCTGATCAAGTGAATCCAAGCAGAAAGGGCATGGCAGAAGGACCTGCTTAGAGAACCACTATGCAGGACAAGGAAACCAGAAGCAGACAGGGGAGAGATTGGGAGGGAGAAATGAACTTCCGGGTCACTCCCCAGGGATGCTCCTCTTCTGTCTGGGTTTGTCCAGCGTGTGCTCTGAGTACAGCACCTTCAGGTATAAACTCATCATGGAGTTAGGGCACCCCCATGATCAAACCACCTACCAAAAGTCCCTCATACATTCTGAAGTATTTCTCTATCACTCTTCTCATGAACTAAGTTGAATTATGGTAGAAGAACACAACTAAAGAGAAATTATCTTTCCCTTCACAGTTCATCTGAGCATTGCTTCTTTTTTTTAAAAGTTCTAAAAGGCTTTGCCACTCCCATCATGGAGTAGGTATCAAGCAATGTGTGTGTGTGCTGCACCTAGGTCCATCTTTTAATCTACATAAAGCTTACTGTAGAAAAGACACATGAGACAGCTAAGACTCAAGGTAAGTTGTATCAACTGTCTGAGGTCATGGAAAGTGGCAGAAACAAAATGTAGGGTAAAGCCTCTCAGGTTTCCAGGCCCAGTGCTGGGCATGACTACCTCTGTGCCAACCTGAAAATTCCCAGGTGGATGGGTCAGATCTCATCTGGACTGTCTAAATGGGTCAGGTTTCATCTCCACCTGCTGGAGGCTCTGGAGGAGAATATGCTCTGTGGCCTCTTAGCGGCTGGTGTGACAGGCAGTTCTTGATAGCCCTGGGCCTAGGGAATCGTCGTGCCAGCTTCTGTCGCCATCATCAAAGGGCTCTATTCCTATGTGTCTGATGATTCCTGCCTTCCCCTTTTCCAATAGAAACATGAAGTTATATCAGATTAGGGGCCATACTAATGAAATGTGTCTACATCTTAATTCAAGTGCATCTTTTAAAGCTCTATTTCTGTATTAGTCATGTCCAGTGGTACAATAGTTTGATATTTAAACATGCATATCCTGCAGCAATCAACTCAACAAAAAATGAGTAAATAAATTTGTACCTCATGGAAAGAAGAAAGAAAAGGAAAGAGAAAGAGAGAAAGAAATGGGATTTTTTTTTTCTCAACTTTGAGATATTCTACCAGGATAAAAAAAAAAATCCATCTCAGCTATATTTTGGTAATTTATGTTCTGATGAGTGATTTTCTGATCCAAATATCTTTATAGAACTGACTCACATGAACAGTTCTTTTCCCATAAGATCAGTGATTATTTTCCTATCTTCATGCTTATTGGGGTGCTCTT
The DNA here is from genome assembly GCA_004027165.1 of Ctenomys sociabilis. NCBI lineage: Eukaryota > Metazoa > Chordata > Mammalia > Rodentia > Ctenomyidae > Ctenomys > Ctenomys sociabilis. Next base: position 4,339 of record PVKA01037293.1, on the reverse strand, counting down.
TTATAAATTAATTCATGGTCAGTGGTTCATATTAATGCTATTGCTAACTTAGATAAAGATCTTGTTTTCCTTGTTTTTAAGTGAAAGAATTTTACCTCGTAACCAGGGTGTCACCAGGACCTAGCTCCCATCCCCTTCCTTGCCCTTATTTTCATCACAGACTTCAAGTGGAGGCCCTCATAATGTCATCTCTGTATCTAAAAGAAAGAAAAAGGAAGAAGGGGGAAAGAAGGTAAGAGAGAGAAGTATAGAAATCAGGGCAAGCAAAATAAGATGTAGGGAAAGATGTAGGGAGAGAGTGAGTGTACCCTGTCCCCAGGCATGTTTAAATCTCAAACTATTGTACCACTGGGCATGAATAATATGGAAACAGAGTTCTGAAAGATGTACTTGAATAATGATTTGGACATACTTGGTTACTACACTGTCATTTTTCAGTCCTGCAAAGCAGGAACGAGTGTGATGTCTTTTATTTATTTATTTTTAATTGAAGAGCAAATACCAATGAATCAGTTTCAAGATAAATTGACAGGACAGATTTGATAAATTAATACATTGCAAACTGTTTTTGTAATGTTTTGGTATCATACAAGGTGCATACACTATATTATACTTACATACATTATTATACCAGTTGTCTCTAATCAGTGAATGAAGAGAGTGTAGCTATATACTTATTTTATTTTTTATAGCTGAATTATATCACAGATTCAATAATTAATACTTTCTACCTTGTTATCTTCCTAGTGGTTGTCCATCATACTACAAGCCGACATAATATCTTGTCCAACCACTATTAGTGCAAATCTTGCTTCACATAGAATTATGCAGAAGAACGGCAGATTTATACCAACTGTACTGTTAATACACACACATCATGATTCTTCTTTTGTATACCTTTTTTTCTGTTGTTTAGATCTGATAAAGATAAGTCATTAAACTCCATTGTCATTAAACCAATTTAGGTGCCTGAACTCAGTGACACAATCCAACACAGTCCAGCATTCCACAATAATATTGAGTTATCCGAAGAAGTTGTCAACCATAGCCATTTACAGTTCAACTTGTTATTATGGCCCCGCGGTGTATACTTCATTTTTATACTTTTCTGCTGGATGGTTAAGACTGAGGTACATCAAGCCCTCTATACCAAAAGATGTAGCTTTTGTTTCTGATGAGGCCAGTGAAGTCCCCTCAGGGTTTATCTTGTAATCCTGTACCTTACTCTATAGATCCTTTGTCTGTGTCATCCATGTGGATGAGTCACGGCCAATGCTTGACCAGTTTGCTCTCTGTGAGAGCTTGAGAGAAAGTCTTCTCTCCATGTGACTCTCCCCAGGCACACTATAAGACTTTGATCTCTTTCCTCTGTGGCTCCATAATCTCCTTGTTCAGAAAATTTGGGGCATAACTGAGTTTCATGATGTTACAGTACAGGTTCTCCTATGTCCTGAGCCTTCGCTGACCTTGAAAGGCTAGGGCCAAAATGTTGGCTGGCCTTAAGTGTGATGTCTTGAACTGTTCGTCTGAAGACAGGACACTGGGTCCTGGGTTCAGCCATGGAAGTGCAAAATCACAGGCTATTCCTACCTAACAGTTTCCCTTCCGGTTAGAAACAAGTTCTTTCAAACTTTACCTCTGTACAACTGAAGCAGAACATCAGCTGCATTACACTAGCTTGGGGACATGGTTCCAGACATGCGAGTTCACTGAGGTAAGACAATCGAAAGGGAATGAGGTGCCCATGATTAGTTTTAAATATACACAATATAAGTGTTAATTTATTATTTTTTTCTTCCCCCAGAGAATCAACATTTTTAAATGTGGGTGATCTTAATACATTCATTGGTTGAAATGGGGGGTACAGTAGGAAGAATGAGAAGGCTTGCATTTAGATTCCAGCTCTGCCACTTAGGACTTAGCTAAGCTACTCTACTTGGCCAAACCCATTTCCTCATCACTAAAACAGAAGCTTTTGCAAGGACATTAGAGCACACATATAAAAACATGTATCCTGTCTGTGCCTGACTATACAATGAGCTCATCACAAGTCTGACTGGAGTTCTGACAGTGGTCCTCCATACAGCCCTACCATCCTTTATGATGGACCAATCCTGCATGTGATCACTTGTACAAGGCATCATGAATAATTTTAGTAGTTCACCTTGCTACTTGTTCACTGAAATTGAATTGAATCTAAAATCTTGGGAGGTATAGCTCTTCAAAGAGCAATATATATTTATATCCATTTGAGCAGCTTAGGAGAGAGACAGAATATACATTATCAAGTGGCTTGCAGAAAAATACATAGAAATCACATTCTCCCACTGGTTACACAGTTAAAATTTACTAATAGTTCTCTCTTCTTCAGTTGATGACCAGTTTATGTCCAGATACCTCTTTGGGGACCTTTCCAACATTGTGGTAAGCTTAAGGATGAAGAGCATAGCTTGATATTTTCTACCCACCCTTTCAAAGACCCCTCCCCTCACTAACACTATATAAATACTTAATAGGCCAGGTCAAATCATGTTCATCTAGATAAAGTTAATACTTGAAATGGTAGGTTGCTCATGTCCTATTCTCAGGAAAAGAAGTTATGAAAGCACCAGCACAGGGCTGGCAAGATAGCTCTGTAGACTAAGTGCATGGGGGTTTGATCAAACTGGGATTTAATCCCCTGCACCACATTCCATGTCAGCCCTGCCCCCAGGAATGCTGAGTCAGCCACTGAGACCAGGCATGATAGTGCACACCTGTAATCCCAGCACTGGAGAGGCTGAAAACAGGAGGATAACGGTGAGTCCAAGCTATGTACTGAGACCCTGTACAAAATACATTTTTAAAAAAGCCAGTAGAAGTCATCTGCTTCAGCTTCAACTATTCAAAATTAGAAGATGAAAAACAAAACTCAAAGAATCGAACACTTTTCCTAATAGAAAATTAAATTACCTAATAACTTCAGAATTGGAAAAGAGAAGTAGTATAAATTATAGTGGTCAGACTCATGTTTCTCCAAAGTAATAATTTCTTGAAACTTCCAATATGTTGTATTATTGGCCAAAGGAGGTTTGCATACATAATCAAGTGATGAACCTTGAAATGGAGATTTTATCCTGGGTTAGTTTGTCAAGAGAGAAAGGAAAGAGAGGGATTTGCAGGTTAGCTCAGTTGTTTAAGCACCTGCTCCAGCAAACCTACTCAGGTGCAGGAGACCATGATTTGATCCTCAGCTCCTAATGCCTTACCATAACTGCCCTTATAGCAGCCTGAGCCAGACAAGATAGATAGATAGATAGATAGATAGATAGATAGATAGATAGATAGATAGATAGATAGATAGATAGATAGATAGATGACAGATAGACAGATAGAGAGATAAACAAACTTTAGGGCCTGCAAAATAGCTCAGTGGATTAAAACATGTGCAAGCACATGCAGGGGTCAGGAGTTCAATCCCTGGGTCTTCCATGCTGGCCCCATCCCTGGGACACAGTGAGATGGCAATTGAGACTGGACATGGTGGTACATGCCTGTAATCCAAGCCCTTGGGAGGCTGTAAACAGGCAGATCACTATAAGTCCAATCTAGTAGTGAGACCCTGAACATACTGTAGATCCTTCCATAAAATACAGAAAAAAAGAGAGAGAGAAAGGGGGAGTGGAGGGTCGGGGTCTGAGAAGGTGATGGTCAGGTACAGGGATGCAGTGGAATGATACCATTGCTAGAGAAGGTCCACAAGCCAAAGAATGAAGACACTTTTAGAAGCTTTGAGACAAGGAGCAGGTTCTCCCTTAGAATCCAGAAGAAAATGAACATCGCCCTTCTGATAATTCTATTTTAGTCCCTAAGATTCATTCTTGTCTTTCTCATCTTTAACACTATAATTAATTTGTGCTAAATTGTGACTTTGGCAGTAGCTCAGCAAAATAACACAGATCAAGTAGAAATATAAAGCAGGACCTAGAGAGCACAGTTTTTGTTGGCTTTTGATGTCACAAGTAGATATATAAGAATGATTAATGATTATGTTTCACAATCTTTTTCTTATATTTGAACTTCAACAGAAACTCTTGCTGGGTAACTCAAAGACCCAATTGGAAAATTGAAGCACCTTTAGCAAGATGTAGATAATAAGCAGAATCCAAAGGAAACTAGGCCCTGGGAATATAATTCACACCATGCTCCAGACAACCTGACTAATATCCAAACAAGGTGCTGCCCCTGCTGGACTTTAGCTATATCACTATAGTGGGAGTGACTTATTGCTCTTCAAGTTTGGGACTGTCCTTTTGCAAGAGGGAAGTAGAAGAGGGAAAGGAGAAAAGGGAAAGGAGGA
>PVKA01037292.1:0-21112 GCA_004027165.1 Ctenomys sociabilis | reverse complement strand
TTTTTTTTTTTTTTTTTTTTTTTTTTTTTTTTTTTTTTTTTTTTTTTTTTTTTGTCTTTTTGAGACAGGGTCTCACTATGCAGTTCAGGCTGGCCTTAAGCTCACTTTGTAGCTCAGGCTGGTCTCGAACTCACAACAATCCTCCTGCCTCAGCCTCCCAAGTGCTGGGATTACAGGCCTGCGCCACCACGCCCGGCTCTATTAAAGATTTTTTATGGCACTTTTCTTTTAATTTTCTATCAGCCCAAGTGGGATGGGGATTAACATGACTTATGACTTTGTCATTCCAGTTTTTCAAATATCTCATTATTTATAGTTGTCAAAGCATCGCAAGGGTTGTAATTCTTTCCTTAGATACTCACCTTAGGTCACAGATACCTATGAACAGAGATAGAGGTATATTGGAAAAAAAAATACTTATAAATATATGTAAAGAAGTCAAGGGAAAGCTTGAATCTTCAGTGGAAGTTGAAAGAATTGATATTATTTTGTCAAACTTATTAACAGGTACTTAAGTTATTATAACTCTTAAATACTTATTTAAAAAGATTCAAAGGAAAGCACTATAGTGCCAAAAGGTTGGAGCTTAATGTAATTTTAGTACTAATCAATAGTGATAGTAATGAAAATGATTTGAATGATAATAATGATGATAATTTCTTAGTCAGAAAATTATCTGTATAGAATTTATCAATTTAATTCATATGTCACAGAATTTCCATTACCTGATTTTCTAGATAAGAAGGATAAGGTTCAGGGAGGTTAAATGACGTTGAAAGACACACACACAAAATTAGGATGTAGCTCAGTTTAACTTCAGAGCCCAGGCAAAGTCTTTAAGTGGATTCCCTTTGTTCCTTTTTCTCTAGTCTGAAAGATCGAAGTACAAATGAAATAACTGGAACTCTTGCTGCTATCTTGGATACTGCCATAAATTTAGAAGTAGGAGTAGGAAGGACAGTCATGGAAAATCCAGCAGAGCTGTCTCTGGCAGTGGCAAGGAGGGTGGGTAAAGGTGTCTGTAGAAAGGGGAATATTTTGACCAGGACAGGTAAACACATGTCTTTTAATTTAATACATTTTTTGTCACCATATTTTTGCTCTTATCTTGTAAATCCATGGTATATAACAGCCAGTTTAACCGAAGTGTGACTCACAGATGGACTACGAACTTGCTGATCACAAATCTGACTGCTTCATCAATACAAAAGTTATACGTGTAACATGAAATAGTAAAACTTTACCTCTTAGGATTATTAGGAGATCATCTTGGCAGAAGAGTAAAACATGACTAACATATAACAACTAACCCAAAAATCATGGCTAAACACAAGTAAGTGAATCACACTTTAAAAGCAAAGCACTAACATCACTTTACAGGCCAAACAAAGCACAATTATGAACTATCCAGTCTTCATGACACAAGTTTCAAACTGTGATTTAGAGAACCATAACATCCTTAGAAAAAAGTAAGTAATTATATTCTATGTTACTGAAGATGAAATGGGACTGGGTCTTAGATCAGTGCGTGGAAGTTAAAGTCATTTTCTGTCAATTAGAAGTATTTATTTTTTGTGTGTTTGGTGCCAAGGACCCACCTCAGGGCTTCCAGCTTGCTAGACAAGCATTCTAATGCTAAGCTAAACCTCCAGCCTCCCAATTAGAAGTGTTCAACAGTACAAGAATCTCCTCCAAAACTACAGTGTTCCAGCCTTTGAGCATGGTTCTGGTCAAAATGATGTGACAGATTATTTTTGTAGCTAGAATGACGAGAATTTCTCCAGTAGGTCAGCTTTTGAAAAAAAAAATGAACTCTGAAAACCTATCCAATACCAAAGTCATGAATCTACTGTGACAAATATCAGAGGACCTTAGCAAACAAAAAGCAATGCGACAGGAGAGTACTCCTACCATCATCGATAACCCACAGTCATCAATTGCATGTGCTGAAAGAGGCTGAGTAGTTGTCTGTGGGGAATCCAGAAAGTTACACTCAGGAGATCTCTGCTTTCACTTCCAGGAGTGTGTTGCAGTGAGATCGCCACGTACAACCAAGCAAAGGGGACACAGCAGGAGGCCGAGAAGAGCAACTTGCCAAAGACTCCCACCGACCTCCTTCTATTCTGTCCTTCAGCCCCACCTTGAATGAAAGCTTTATTCCTGCAGCACCTAAAAGGTCTGCTTTGATTCTGACAGTTATAAATCTTGTCTCTCAAGTAGAAATTGATGGTGTGTGAATGGAAGGTAGACTGGGGTAATGGAGGATGCATAGAATGCCACCAAGATGAATAGTCAACTGCAATTTTACCAAGGACGAGCACTACATCTTGTCTTCATTAAGGGCTGAAGGAATCCATCTGTGCGTATGCCCTCTAGTTTTACACACAGAAACTGAGAACTGTGCAAATGACAAAGTTTTATTTGTTTAATTTTCAAAGTTTTCATTAGCAAGACCTTAAAAGATGAGCACTAAAAAGGAGATGAGTTTTTAAATTGATCAATGTACTTTTATTTGACATGTCTGATATCGTATAATTAATGACTTAATTTTGGGTACATGGATCTTGATAGAATTTTTTGAAGACTGTTTTACTTCAAAGGCTAATTTTAATAAAAGGTTATAAACCTTTTAATTTCAGTGTACTTAAAACATTATTACCAGAGAGCATTTTCTATGATTTACCTAGAATTGTATCATTTTGTTACAAATTTTCTTTTCCTAATGAGATGAGTTTTAACTTTTTGCTTGTTACATTCAAAATTTGGGGAATTTTGATAAATGAGCCAGTATTTAAAGTTGAACTTAAAAGCCAGAGAGTAAGCTTATTCAAAAAATATCACTAATAATTATAAAGTAAGATACTGAATCTGTTTCCTGACCTTCACTCTAGCACTCTTTCTATATCACAGTACTAGCAAAAATCTCTCTTATGACGAAAAGGTTAGCTTAGTTTCCAATGGCATAGGCAACACTGAATTTAGTATGGAGCTCACTATAGGGTTGTTCTATGCATCTTCTTCCTATTCTTTAGTTTTCTGCAGTCAAAGGTGAAGCAAGATAGTGGATAAAGTAATCGGTAATACATATACACAGCACCTCCCATATTCTGTTGAATTGAAAGGATCTGAAAATAGGGTAGGCCAAAATTTCAGTGTTGGAGAGCTATACCTTGGGAAAAGAAAAAAAAGAGTTATAATATGCTTTTTTAATTTCCTATGCATAGGCTGGAGAGATAGCTCACAGACTAAGTACCTGTTTTAGGCTAAGCTCAGGGACCGGGGTTCAATCCCAAGAACCACATGCCACGCTGGCATGGGTGATAATAGAAGCTGCATAGTGAGACTCTGTACCAAATACAGAGAAAAAAAATTTATGTGTTCAACAGATACTGAGTAAAGAGTATTTTGTTCCTGCTTCATAAGCATCCAAGTATTTTCTGTCCTTTTCCTTTCCTTTCTGTCCTTTTTCCTTCCTCTCTCCTTTCCTTTCCTTTTTTTCCTTTAGTATCAAGTATTAAACCTGGGGGCTCATGCATGCTAGGTAAGTACTTTACATCTAGCTATGCCCCCATATAAATGTATATATAATTTTACACTTTGAAACAAGGTCTCACTTAGTCATTAAGTCGACTGGGCTAGCCTTGAACTTATAATCCTCTTGTCTCTGCTACTCAAGTAGCTGAGATCAAAGGTGGCTCAGCAACTATTTTTTGAACATTTACTTTGCCCCACACAATCACTCTTCAAATTCTTTCTGGGTTATGGAGAAAAACAACAGACAAAATAGTAGATAAACCCTGTTTCTATGGAATTTTAAGTTACTGCAGGAGAAAGATAGGTAGTTAACAATAACCAAGCAAGAAAAAAATAGAGGAAAATTATGTGGGAAATGCAAATGTAATCCTTTAACAGGGGGCGATGATATAGCTACATGATATAGATACTGTAAAATCAAAAATTACTTGAGAAGTGATTTTGTTCTGTACCAAGGACTGAACATATATCCTGCACTCTGCTCCTCCAAGCCCAGCCATTTTTAACATATTTTTCTAAAGAGACAGGATCTTGATGCACTGCATATCTGCCCAAGCAGTCCTCTGGCCTCACCCTTCCAGAGTGCTGGGTTCCTGGGCATGTGTCACACTCCCCCCTGAAGAATTAATTTTTAAATTATGAAACATAGGCAGTCAGCCATGAACAGATTAGAAAACAACATTTAAAAGTTATTTATTTTATAAAACATTTTAATATAGGAATAAAGAACTTTTTAGCTGGTACCATGGCCATTGTAAAAGTAATAGCTTGTCATGTTGAAAAATATTTGGAAAGTTAATGAAGCTGAGCGCAGAGACTCGCAGAGGAGATTTGCAGCTGGGGTGTGCTGCCCACACCTGTAGTTCCTGCACGCTGGAAGGCACAGCGATTGCAGCTCTGAGTTGAGCCTGGGCAGTACAGCAAGTTACAGAGATCCTGTCTCAAAATTAAAATACAATTTTCTTAAAGGATTGGGTGTATAACTTCATATGGAGGGCCTGGTTCAATCCTTAGTAGACCTTCCTCACCTCACATGTAAAAGGAAGAGGAGGTAGAGGAAGATAAGGAGGAAGAGAATAAGAAAGAGGAGGAAGAAGAGTAGTTGAAGAACTGACTTTAAAGGGATTTTTGATCCAGTGACACATGAAAAAGGCATGAAAGTATGGATATGGAAGTGCTTAATTAGGGAAATGACAAGATGTTTTAAAAGATCACTTTGCAGTTTAATGAATGAAAGGTGAGATGTAGACCACAGGAACCAAAGTAGCTATTTAGATGACCATGTTATAGACATAGCAAAATCAAAGGGTGATTTCTGGATAGAGTGTTTGTTCTCAACAGGAGGCATTTGCCTCAGAAAACATTTGGCAATGTCTGAAGATATTTTTAACTATCAAAGCTGATAAAAGGTAAGGGTTGCTTCACTAATCTTGGGGATGTAGGGAAAAATACTGAAAAAGTCTTAAAATTCGCAGAAAAATAAAATAATCATATCTCTCTTTCTTTAATGTGTTTTGTACAGGGTCTCACTGCGCATATAGGACTTACAGTGATCTACCTGTTTTCAGCTCCCCATTCACTGGGATTACAGGTATGTGCCACCACAACCTGACTCAGTGGCCAGCTCAGTGCACATGGGGGTGGGGCCAGCATGACCTGTAGTACTCAGGTCATGGATCAAATTCAGGTCCCTGTGCTTGCCTAAGCAGGCAACTTAGTCCACTGACTAATTATCTCCCTGGCTCAATAATTGTCTCTTATTATCTGGGACACAGTTCTGGGTTTGCCACTCACCCACTCTTATAGGTCACTAACCAAAGAGAAACAGGCACCACAATAGATTTATGCTCTGTTGTTCGTATCTTGAAATTATTAAAAGTTGTATGTTTGAATTTGTGTTTTTAAGTAGGGCTAATTAGGACAAAGAAGCGTGGGATGAGTAATGACAGTTTGCGTTTCCTGTTCCTGGCTCACCCACTGACACACAGGACTTTCCAGGTCACACAAACAAAAATTAGGCAGGCAGGACATCTGTGGGATTGCAGTGAGGCTAAGAGTACAAGGCAACCATGACACATGTCTCCTGTTGTGTCAGAGCCTCAAGTGACCACGTTTCCTATATGAGAATATTCATAGTGCAGAAAGAAACACACATAATCAAGGGACTTGATATATTCTTTCTTTCTCTCCTTTTCCACACATATGATCAAGCTGTGAGATAATGACTGTGCTAATTGTGTGAAGCAATTATACATTTCTGGTAAGAACAAACTAAGAATCTTTGCAAGAGATATGAAGAATCACTGAATTAATATAAAGGGTAATTTGCATGATTTTGTACACAATTTATTAGCCCATATACTTGCATTTAAAACTGTCATGGAATAAGATAAAGATGAGTGGCACAATTCTAACTTATGATTTTTGTGTTTCTGTGCCCATAATGACATAAAATAGCAAGTTAATTCACAGTGACAAGTCAAGCGAGGTACTGCAGCAGAAAGGAAAAGTATTTATTGTTTCTTTCCTATTTTAGTGTGATATGTTTCTCTTCATGCCACTTAAATGAGGAACTTTACATGTTTCTTTTTTCTTTCTTTGTTTCATTCTTTGATCCTTTTCTCTTCTTCTTTTTTTTTTTTTTTTTTGTACCAAGCCCTACAAATTATATAACTGATTCTGGTTTGAAATATTGACGTTGTCAAAAGTTGAAAATTCCTGGGCTAGAAAGGATCACAGAGGAAGCAGAATGTGGAAGAATGTAGATATTACATGATTAGTCCTCAAAGCAAAACCAACTGGAGTTCATAGTGAATCTCAGGAGGCTACCAGGGGCAAGTCCGGGAGTGAAGACGGCTGCTATTGAACTTGAGAAGATAGCAAGTGGGAAGAGAGTCAGATAGCAATGCTGCCTTGTATTACACATGTGCACCCTATTTTTCCAAAGGAATGTTGTAATGGGTTCCCAAAGAGCCAAGAATAAGTCAGAAGGCTGCTGGGAATCACAGCCGTCTTGTGCAAAGAGCTGCTCTGCCCCTACTCCCACGACTGCAGAGATGACACAGCATGCCCTGCTTTAGTCCTGATCCCCAGTAAATAGTGAATGGATGCCTGCTGGACAGAGCAACAGCATTTCTCATTTACCCTGATTTATGGATTTTCATGCTCTGCTGGTGGTGCCAGAGTGAATAGCCTTCTCTCACCGTGCATTGTCAATCCTTCTGTCTCCCTATATTGTATAATAGCTTAGAGGAGAGTGATAGAAATTGAGAAATATGAGTGTATACAACCCAAAGTATTTGGTGTCCCTTTTCACTATATTATATTCAACTTCATATCATTCCTATTTTTCTTTATGAACTTTTTGTTCCATATATGAATAGTCACTTATCCTATCCATAGTTTGCAAGAACACTGAACCTATTATCAAACTGATAAAAATGGCCATAACATTCCACATTGAATTTATAGAAATTCAAAGTATAAAAATATATTAGAAAGTCTGAAAGTCATTCTAAAATGTCATATGCAACTAAACAGATGAAATGCTGAAATTTACAGCTTTAAAATTACCTTTGTCTATTTTTATTATTTATATTTTAAAGTAAATTGATACTCTAATTAAAATATCTCCCCAAATTATATATAAGTCCCTTCTACTACCAACAACACAATAGTACATGACATAGAAGAGTGTTTATGCCAAACATTTCAGTAATTCAACTGTGAAATAATGAATGTTTCATTATTTAATTTATGTTAATTTCTTAACTATCTCCACCTGCTTGTTTAGATAACCAGAGCCTGAATTTTGCTCTGAATACTTAGATCTAGTTCTAGAAAGCTGACTGCCTTATTTCTTTACTTCCTCTTGAAATTTGTTATTTCTCATCAAGTGTACTGCTGAGAATTTGGGCTGAACTTATTAGTTTCTCAACAGAGCTTTCACTGTCCCAGGAGGCAAAGCAAGATTTATTCCAAGTCGCAGCCAAAATAAAGATATTGGTTTTAGTTCTGCAATAAGCTGAAGAGAGAGGAAAAAAAGCCACCTTTCCCGACTAGCATTATGGCATACACTGCGCCATGCTGTTGTTCTTCGCCTGTGTGCCTGTTCTCCCAGACAGCTCTTCATGTGTAGAAACTGTGGCATACTCCTCTCCTGAGGCTTTCTCCTCTTCATGATGACCTTTTCATTTTAGAATTCAATAAATATCTGAGGAATGAATGAATGAATATTGGAGAAAAGCATTTATCTTGAAAATCAGTTAACTGCCAAAACTTTGACAGTTAACTTCCCCTCGTTGAGGGTCATTAAGATTAATATGAACTGCAGGTACAACAGATTATTCCAATTTACATTGAACAGTTACCCTTTTTAATAATATTGTCAGGGAAGGGCAAAAGTTAGCACCCAGGTTAGAGGTGAATTGTGAGACTGAATTGTGTGAAATGTGACTTGCAGATGTATTTGCCTTGATACCACTGCTGTTTTTTTGTTTTTAAGGAGATGATCTGGGGACTGCTGGATAGGTGTTGTAGACATATGTGTTCAGTATCAAAATGCTGTTTTTCTACTTACAAGCAATGGACATGTTAACAAAGCCCAAAGCTTTATTTAAATGGCAAACAGGTAAGAGTAGAATTTCTTTCCCAGGAGTGTAATGATTTCCAGTGTGTAATAGTAAGTACTGAATATAACTCCAGGTACTTCATAAGAACTGAGTATGTAAGACTGCTATGAAATGTTCCTTATCTTTCAAGGTTCAAATTAAGTTCTACCTCCTTTCTTAGGTCTTCTCCATGGATTTTCCCTCTACTTTAATCTTTGTCTTTCCCAATATGTACAGCACAGCACACTTTGATTGAAGAGAATATTTTTTATGCATTTTAAAATTTTTTTGTAGCTCTTTGTTAGAGTTGTCCTCCTAATAGCTTTTAGAAGTTTTGATAGAAGTTCTTTTCCAAAGGGCTTGTTATAGCAACTTCTCTAAAATAATAATATAGTAAAATAAAATATTTATCTGATATGTTTCAAATCTGGAAAGTTAGAGAGCAAATACAAGCCTTCTAAAACCCAATGATCTCAGCATTTAAACTCTTCATCTTTCAAAGGACAAGTGAGGGCAGCAGTGAGGAGTATTGAATGAATGGATTACAAAGAAGAGAAATAAAAAGAGGAAAGAAAGAAAAGGGAAATGAAAAAAATGAATGTTGCTGAAATCTCCAAACGCAGGTAATATTGCCTCTGCTATTTTAGGAATCAAATGATTCAAAGAACAAGGGCTACAACCAAGCTAAACTTACCAGATCCTTCGATCCCCTCTCAGCCTTTGTTCATGGAAGATTTTGATGGATGAGTTATGTTAAGAGAAATTTCTTCTGAGACATAAATGACATAGGCATTGATTTCATGGATTAATTCACATGCTCCATCATCCCTAAATCCTATTTGACCTGATTAATGCATCCATTTTTAGCAATAATGGGAACTCATTACGTATTGTGATTATCAAAATTTTATATTAGCCTGAAATTCTGAAACACGTACACTTAGGCAAACATCGGCACCTTTTATTGTTTTCTTAGCTTTCAGTATTTTCTTCTTTATCTAAAACTTTGTTTTTCTCTTTATTAAATTTTTTGTCTTCCATTGCCCAGATTCTTTAGTTTCCTTTGATTTTTACCCATAAAATATTGTATTACCACATAGAAAACACTTTTGCTTTTAAGCAACATGCTTTCTAGAGATACTCTTTTTTTTCAGATTCACTATTATATTTTCTACACTAAAATAGGAAACCAGAATTTCCTGTCAACTCAATTTTCACAATCTTGAAAATTTTGCAATTATTCTTTGATTTTAATTGCATAGAACTATAAAACCTGTCCAAGTCTATACAAGTAACAAAACTTGTCAGTATTGAAGCACAAGCACACCTAGTTAGACCCTCTACCTCCCTATGGTCCATGGGTTTATGGAACCTAATTCTGCCTATCTATTAAGGAAAGGATGCTTAGATTCCACAGCTATGCATGTATATATTCATAGTGTAAGATATAAACTCATTTTTCCTTTACATATTTTTGTAAATAATGCACTCTTGCTCTTAGGCCATTAATTGATAATTATTTTAAAATTAAATGAAACAACACCTTGGTCCAATAAACATAACAGCAGTGTTCATAAATCAAGCACTATCTATTATGTTTTCACGAGCTGCCTTCTTAATCCTCCCAGCTTTCCCAATACTTGCTGGGCACTCAGGTAGCCATTCACAGGATAAAAACATGAGGCAGTGAGTTCTGGCTGATCACAGATCTCTTGATTGTAAGCATCGTGTTCTGCCACACAGAGACTTAGCATAACACTTTTTGATTTAGGTACATTTCCAAGCTTAATTTTAAGCCCCCAATCAAGTGCCACTGAAATTCCTGTCTGATACTATCTGGTATAAGGTTTTTTTTTTTTTTTTTTCTAGGGAGTTCATCTTCCAAATCTGCACTGGATCATGGGAATTGTTCTGACTTAATCCGGTAAGAATCTATGTGTCCTGTCACTTGTCTGACAATGCCAAATGTGTGTGTGTCCCTTCTTCCTTGTCTCTTCGAGTTGGGCTCCTGACTCCTGTGTGATACACTGACCATTTTTACCACTCTGTCATGAACTGAATAGGAGGTGAAGGTGTTAGAATAAGGGAAGCAAGATTGTGCTTGGAGGATTAAGCTACAAATCAACACATTATAGCTGAGATCAAAGTCACCTAAAGATTAATGGTAGTTTTACTAAGGACTTTTAAACTACATTGGTTTTAAGGCTATCAATATGGTGTGTTGGCCACATCAAAACTCTATTTATTAACCAAGTAACTGTCAGACAAATGAAATAGTTCATAAAACTAGCAATGCCTGCTTTGGCAGTGACCTGAGAGAGCTCTAATCATGGACTCTATTTAGTCTTAGTAATAAGTAGTTTCTTACATAAATGCATCATTACTATGCTATCTTAAAGATCTTACATATTATAACTATAATAAATGTATCTTTTTGTATTGTTTTTAAGATTAAAAAAACAAGGAGCTGGGGTGATAGCTCAGTAGAATAAGCACTTGCCTGGCAAGCGCAATCCCTATTCCTTCCCTGCCAAAAAAAAAGAAAAAAAAGATTAATAAATCAAGAACAAATAAAAAGAACAAAGACAAAAACAAAGCAATATAGAGCTATTAAAAGTGGTACAGAATTTCAAAACAAGAATAAAAAGTTAACAATGGTTATATTACATATTTTATAACCAAATTTCTTGCTTAGATTACCAGATATAGACATGTCATATTGTTTTAGCAATCAAACATTAACTTTTTGTTTCACTAAATCTGATTTTTTCCCTTATCCTCTTTACTTTTAAAAAAATATTTTAAAACAGTATAAAGGTAATGGATAATACATTAGAAGCAATAAACATTTAAAAAACAAGATGAAAAGTATTCAACCAGATTGTTATATTGCACATTTCTGTTCTCAAGGATTATAGACGTTAGCGTACAGAGTTGGACAAAATAAAAAATTTTAAGCACTAACTGCTACCTTCAAAAAACTAACAAAATTAATAGTACAATTATCTCTGCTATCCTGTGCTATCCTCAGTTTTCCCCCAGTGTATCTATTTTAATGCCATACAACTATTGAGCATTAGTCAATTAAGTATGGTTAGCAATTCACTAGTCAAGTATGGGTAGCATTGTACATAACACCTCAACCCTTCTTCCACTACTTATTTTGTAAATGAAGAATTATGCTGCTGTGAGGCCATTTATTAACCAGATATAAATATGCTTCTTCTGTAAGTTATATATACCACTGAGACTTAATACCTGGTTACTATTTTCTAAATGTCATTTTCTGGAAGCCACATCAATATGATTGTGTTCTGATCTAACCAGGTCTAGGACATTGCTGAAAAGACTGAGTTTCTTGGCCTGGGGACCAGAGTATCAGAGGTGAGTCCTTAGAGAAGTTAGTTCATTGACCTTTACTGGTGACACAGTGACCTCATTTTCCTTATATCATCATATATATATATATATATATATATATATTCCCCAAGAGCCTGACTTCCATCCATTCCTGACAGAGTGGAGTCATAAAAATGGTTTGTTTTAGCAAGCTGCATCTTGGTGCATAATGAAACATGCAGCCATAAATAAACATCTCAAAGTTTGTGCAAAATCATATTAAGACAGATGCTAAAGCTCGTAATTGCAGTATACTGCATATTACTGAAAGTTTTCATAAAATCTAATGCGATTCTTACTTATAAGGAAAGCGGCGTAAGAACTTGTAACCTAATTGGATGACACCTTATGTCCAGAGGGCAAAGGAAGTTAAAAGCATAACTGGTATTGGTATTCCCTTAAGGGAAGGAACTCGGGAAAATGCTTAATTCAAGAAGGATAATTTTGATTGCAGTATCTTCTGAAACCTAGAGTGAATATTTTTTTTTTTTGTGTAGAAAGGATAACTAAGAAATCCCCACTACTCAAATCATTTAAAACATGAGAATCTTCTGGGATGGAAATGAAGGGTGCAAGAAAGTAACCCCTCTGACCATTCTTGTCTTCTCACTGTGAGCCTGAACGCCCCAACCCCCATCCTGAGCTCTTTGGTTTTGTTTTACTTCCTGGTACTGGGAGTTGTAAAAGGGCTCCATTCTTACTCTTTTCAGTTTCTTGTTGTTATTGTTGCTGTTGTTCTTCTTCTTTTTCTTAACACAGGATTTTGCTAAGTCACTGCATTGCACAAGCTGAACTCCAAATTGCAATTCCTCTGCCTCAGTCTTCCAGACTGGAAGAACTACAAATCATCTTGTTTTTATAAGGAGCACCAACATGAGAGGGGAAAAATCCACTTCAATGCAGTCGAAAGGATACAAAGATCATGAAAGAAACTTGTAGGTTTAATAAATCTTTCCTTTTCTGTCAGCTGTTAATACAAGACACAACATTTCTTTTGGAATTATAAATGTCAGCTAAATGTCAGCTCAAGGCAAGAATCAGAGGCAATCTCTTCTAATCTTGTTCAGAATAAGTCCTAATGAGCCAGGGAAGGATCAAGTTTGCAATGCATAGCTGTGCTCACATTGGGGCTATAAGAAGACTTAGCTGTGATTGAGGAAGACAAGAGATCCCTTAAAACAGGGAAGCTATCAGTAAAGAACCAGACTTCCTGTGCTCCATGTTGTCACCTTTGGTCATGTGTCAGGCTACTGAGTACTTCAGAGTAGATCTGCCATAGTTAAGTACTCGTGCCATTTATTGCCTATGTGACTAAGAGCGTAGGCTTTAAATTTTTTTTCCTGTTGCTTATTCATCATGTGACCTTGGGAAAATAACTGAACATCTCTAAACTCAGCTTCCTTAATTATGAAATAGTAATAAGCATGTTTATCTCACAGTTTCATCATGAGCCTAAGACCAAGTTTCTAATGCTTTTGGGCCAGGGAGAAAGCTCAGCAGCTTCAGCACCTGCCTGGCAAGCACAAACTCCCAAGTTCGATCCCTGGTACTGCAAAAGAAGCAAAAACAAACAAAAAACAAAACAAAGCAAAACCAAACACCATAAAGCTTTTAATGATTTACCATTAATATTTCCCAAAGCTTAATATTCACTAATAACTACATAATCTCTCAACAGGCAAATTTACTACTGAGAGCTGAAGAGTTCTTTCATCTATTACATGTTCCCTGTGTATATTCCACAGGCCAGAGCACGTGGACTGGAAGCTATGGTTTTCAAGTGTGATAAGTTCTTAGACAACAAAATAAAACAGCAAGAACCGGGCCCAGCAGCAGAGCTGAGTAAACACTTTTCTCTTTCTTTTCTCAGTGGCTTTATTTGTGTCCCAAAGATAAAATGAAAACTAGGATAAAATTGATGATCACTTTTCCTTTATCATGATTTATAAGTGTGATTCTATGTGAATAAACAAACTTTTGAATAAAAGAGGTTTTATTTCTTAAAATTGGGAAGATGGAAAAGTGGCTTCGATCTAACTCAGCATTGCTAATGGTTCAGAAAAGACTTCAGGATAATGATGCAGAAAGAAATGTAGCAGAAAGTTAATCTTCTTTCCTGTTCCTCCCAGTGACACCTAAACCAAATGGAGACTCCAGTTGGAGTAGAACGTGTTCCAGCTTCTTCGCCCGCCTCAGAATATTAAGAGGAAGTGATTAATGAACCTGTTGTTCAACATGTTAAATTAAATAACAATGAAGAGATTAAGGACGCCTTTTCCCATTATGGAGCACTGCATTTTAAATCCTAATGTGTAAAGCAGATCATTAGTTTCTAGCCAGGCTTTTTAATAGATTTGTTTATAAATTTTTCTCACCTTTTCTACAAACAAGTCATGCAGCAAATGCTTATTTCTTCACTCTACTTCAGGAATCGAAAGCTTGCATCACTGGTAAATAAGGCAGATCTCTGACCCAAAGATTTTACATAACTGTCATTTTCAGACAAATTAGAATAGATAAGTTAGATATCAAGGACTTAATGCCTCACCACACTCCAAAACTCTCACAGCATAAATATTTTCTTGGGGTGGGCAAGCACCTAGGAGTCCTCAGTACAAGAGGACAGTTCACAAATACAGGATGATTTTAATAGTATCTGTCACTGTTTCCATAGCATCGTGCATTCAAACACTTGTGCATCTAATTCAAATAAATGTTTAAAGAGATCAAGCACTGCTCCCCAACCACATGCAAAACTCTTCTCCTCTATGTGTTTTCTCTTAAATTTCATTGCTTAGAATACTTTCTAATAATGGAATGCAACCTTCTTTTCTAACAGAAAAATGAGTCATTTGTATTATTTCTAAGAAAGATTTCTTGGCACAAAGAGAACTCAAAGAATCATCTGTTGAAGCATGGGTCAAGGTGTCATCGAAAGTAAAGTGGGTTGAGAAACCTGTTACTAGTATTCAGGAGACATTTATCAATAATATAATAAAGGGCTGGCCAGATAGCTTAGCAGACTAAAGCACCTGCTTGGGGAGACACAAGGACTGGAGTTCAATCCCCTGTGTGTCATGCTGGCCCCATCCCCGAGATGCACTGAGATGGTGAATGATACTGAGCACGATGGTGCACACCTATAATCCCAGTGCTTGAAGGCTAAAAATAGAAGGAACACTACCAGTCCAATCTATGCAGTGAGATCCTGTAGACCCTGTACTAAATACACAAAAAAGTAATAAAATTAAGATGTGTTAGATGTAGTCAATGCTTCTCTGTGTATTGAAAATGTATGAAAAAAAAAGAATAAGCTACTAAAAGCTATGAAAGTACATATATCTGTGTGTGCATGAGTGTAAGAAACACAAAGGAAAGAGAGAGAATAGAAAATATAATGCATTTGTAACTTCATTTCAAATCGTGTTAAACTTTCTACATATAATAGTTTTTAAATTAAGTACTACATATTGTCCACTTAATATTTTTAATAAAAACGAGAAAAAATAAAATTGTTCAGTGCAATTTAGTCATCCATTAATTTTCACATTATTTGAGTTCTATATTATCATGAAGCATCATAGTTACAAAGTTTACTTTTTCTAAATTACAAAGCAATAGGGACTATTTGTGTAAGTTCATTTTGCATCATTTTTCTTAGCAATCAAGCCAATTTTCATAGGTGGTTACAAGGTATTTTCATAATCACCTATTAAATGGATCAACTTGTTAACATCACATGGCATCTTTTGAATTTAACTTTTGTGAATTTCTTCCACCTTTTCTTCTACTTCTTTTAGGGTCAATCTGCTTGTACCAAAATCCAGAATTTCACAACTAAGGTTTTGAAACTAGAATAGTGTATGTCTAATTATGTCAAGAGCTTGATTTTAAACGTTTTACTTTAACAGTCATGTTAGGCAAATGAAGATATCTAGTGACTTTATGACTTTATTTGCATGTGAGAAATATTCATATTTTTTACTTTTTCACTTTAGTCAGCCAGGCAATTTCTTTGGAAAGTTTGCATAGGAAAAGCAATTCTCTTTCACTTTATGTCAGCTGTGATTCTGTTTCATTCACCTTCTTTAACAAACTGTGGGAGCAGGTTCTGTTTTCCCAAACGTGCAAAACAATACAAACCTAGTTCTGTAGCCTGGATATTGGTTTGTTCAGTAAGGTGTGTTATCATCCAGGCATTACCTGCTATTACATGGTTGGCTGACTGCATGGTCCCTGATTCTTCCCAAGATCCCTGTCAATATGTAAAGGAGCACAGGGGTGAGTTCCCTCTCCAGGGCCAGAGGCCAGGAATGTCTGGTCTTGGTGAGTTTTCCATTGGGCTGGTAAGAGCTTGTGCATTCTCTTGATCTCCTTCCCTAATTCCTTTATTAACTTTTGTTTTGCACCTGCTCTGTGAATTGCTAATAATGCCATCCATATTCTCAGGTTTGATGACTATAATTCTGATATGAATCTCCTGGTCAACATAACATTTACTATGATAAAGTGTTCCCTTCCTAGGAACTCAAGTACTGTTTATCCATCACTGTGGTTACTGAAAATGTCACACTGATAAGGTAAATCCATGCCACAAAAGAGTGAGAACTGTAGATTTTACTGGCTTCCTGGAGAAAATGAGAGAGTTTTTATCTCACAGAACTTCATAAAAATCTCTATTCAACATTCCTGTTCCTGTGCTGTGTTTATAAAATTGGTACTCCCTTTGTTTATTTCATTTTTATGAAACAGTATTTCTAGTTCCCAACATTGTTTTAATATTTTAACTCTGTCCACAAGTTCTATGTTTGTTCCCTGAATAAAACAAAATCCTTTAATTAGCTGAACCAACATTCCCTAGAAGGCCAGCTGTACAATGCAAACATGATTTCAAAGCTTTCAGCTTATGATCCAAGCATTTCATCAGAATTTCATCTACATTCTTTCCCTTTGTGTGGGAAAACAAGGGAAGGGCAGGCATAAAAAGGAAAATTATTCTGCTGGAAAAAAATAACACTTTATCCTTTTAATTATGAGTGAATTCATGGAAATCTAGATATTCTCTCCTCAACCAGGGACACAGCTTTTAAGTATTGAAAAAAATAGTTGACAAAGTAAAGCCATACCTCAATCAGACATCCCATATATAGCATGCATGAGGGCTGAGTTCAACCCATAAAAAACCATAAAAGATCATAGGAAAAAAATGACTAAATTTGTACCTATCATAAACCACATAACAATGTAGATCATGCAATCTGTATTCATCCAAGTTAAATTCAGAAACTCTAACCTCTGTCATTTTTATTAAATTTATTTTCATGATTAACTTTCTAATTGATCATTCCAAGGGGGAAAATGTCTAAGTAAAGACCAACAGTAAAAGTTGAAGGAAAGTAAAATCACTAATCAGCTCTGGTGATGGGTGAAGATCCAGAGACTGCAGGTGAACTGCCTGCGATGCTGGCACAAAAGGAGTTGATGAAGAAGTCCATGAGAAAGAAAACAGTTGACAAGCACAGTCAGCATCCATGTGCTTGGCGATAGATTTGCTGGCTGGCAAGGATGACAAGATGTGCAGGATTCAAGAGTGAAGATGCAGAGCCCAACATCTCACTGTTAGTCTCTTACTCCTACTACCAAGATTTCCACAATAGGAGAGCGCAACTTCACATCTCTCAAATCTCATGAAACTGCTTTTGAACAGCTCTAACACTGCAAATAAAGTAAACTGTATAGGAAAGAGAGCCTGAGAAATATGATTTCCATGGAATCAAATGAATATGGAACTACCCAGCATTATGTCTGTTTTGATCAGGCTTCCATTGCTGGGACAAACAGCAGGCAGAACAACCTAGATGATGAGAAGTTATTTTTGGCTCATGGTTTCTGCTCCAAGGCAGTAGTGCCACAGCAGAAGGACGGGAGAGAGAAAAGCTGCTCAGTTGTGGCATCTGAGGGGTAGAGAGCACAGCATGAGTACCTGAGAACCTCAGGAACCAGATGTGACCCTCAAGACCATGCACTCAAGAGCCACCCTGACACATTCCAGGGTTGTTTACTAATCTCTTGGGTGTCCCTCAAGCTGATGATCAAGATTAGCTATAAGTGTCCCACCCAGAATCAGAGTGTGGATAACCTATTTCCATCACGTTCTGGGAAGCTGGTCAGTGATCTTGGATTGCCAGTCATGAAGGTCTTGGAAGTTTAAGAGGTCAGAAAGAATACCTGGGTGGTCCAGAATTAGGGCAGGTATGCTGATCTCAGGATGTGCCTATACTTTGGATGCCTATGCTCACTTCCTCACTCTCTCCTTACTCTTGGCAAACAGTTTCCATAAAGCCCTATCACAGTACATAAGGTGTGGAATTCATGTTTATGGAACAAATTAATAATGACATATGGGTCTTTAAAATAAAAGCGGTGGTTTTGCTTCATTTTATTTTGATCACACAAGGAGCATTGTCGTCTTCTACTACCAAGGGGCTTAAAGCTGACAAGAAAATAAGAAATGTATTTACTCCCAGTAACAATTGAGCTCCATGAATCAGCTTGACTTTTGTCAAATATCACTGCTTCTTCTACACTACTTCTCTCCAAATAATCTTCAGATTTCACTTCTGCTTTCCTATATGGATGCCTACTTTATCATGTTCCTTTTTTTCCTGTTATATTCCTCAGTTCATTGAAAGGAATAGTTAATGTTTAGATTGATCAAACTTACATACTTGTATCTGGTAATCTGAACAACTATTTTGAAGATAGTATGCAATACAATAACCATTATTAGTTCTTTATCATTTATTTTGAAATTCAGTATTGTTTTTATATAGTTAAACTAAAATTTAAAACTATATCAAATTTAAAAAATCTTGAGACTATAAGCACATACAGTATTATGAACAATTATTCCAGTCCCCCCTGTGTGTCCACACTGGAAGCCTATATTTCCATATGTTCCCTGGTTTCTTAAAATAAGAGAGCAGTTAAAGTATTTACTATCTAGTCATGTAATCTACACAGAAATTACCTCGAACTTAGAGGCTTATCTCATAATACACATTCATATTTTGTCACAAGTCTTTCTCTCTTTCCTTTTTGCTCTTTTTGCTTCAACTTTTCTGTTGTTCCTTACATAATTCCTTTTTCCTCTGAAGGAAGGAATCAGTTTCAAAATCAAAAAACCACTTTAATTGGAATGTATGATTTTATAGGAGAAAAAATCACAGTCCATCTGCCAAAACTGGTGCCATCAGCTTCCTGAGTATGAGATTGGAGGCCTTTTTCCACATTGCTAGCACACAAGCTACCAGCCCTGGATCATACTGTTTTAACACTGAAAAAAATAGCAAGTGCAATTCTAAAATCTTTGGGTACAGAAAGAAATTCTTTTTATCTCACAAGAGCAGTGAGCTTTTTGTTCATCTTAATTTTCTTTCCACTTGACCAGCTGTGTGTGAGAGCTCTCTGGAAGGAATTGTATCTGCAGAGGCTTCTGAAGTCCGCTTTGTTTTACCCTTTTTTCACA
Source organism: Ctenomys sociabilis (assembly GCA_004027165.1). Taxonomy (NCBI): domain Eukaryota; kingdom Metazoa; phylum Chordata; class Mammalia; order Rodentia; family Ctenomyidae; genus Ctenomys; species Ctenomys sociabilis. Next base: position 2,041 of record PVKA01037292.1, on the reverse strand, counting down.
TAGAGTTTGCAAATTATCTTTGGAACTATTCTTTGTTGTAATCCTAAACTAAGAATTAGAGTGTTGAAATAAAAAATAAAATTAAACATTTGTAATCGAAGTTCATTGGGTTGGGCTGAAAGCGTGAATTAATCTTACTTCCATAGTAAATGCACATAAACAGATTTTGACTGATCTTTAAAAAGTACTTAGTTTGTTAATTATTTTGCACTTCTTGTGGTGGGAAAAAACTCCTCTGCTTTCAGGATATCTTTCTAGTAAAGGAACAGGTACTTTCACATTTTTCCAGCCCTAAATACTCTTGCTCTGTTCAAAGACAGAACCTCTCTGGACCTTTAAAAATTGACAGATATCAGGTTCAAGCATCTTTTGTCTAAGGATAATGAAAAGAATAATCATAGAGAGGAGGTCATTAAAATGCTTCCCAGGGAACTACCAGCTCAATGGTAAGGATTTTGCCAAGCCTGTAGGTGACCCCAGGCTTCAACCCCAGCATGGGGGCAAAATAAAACTTTCCCAGAGTTACTTTGTTGTCATATACAAGACCTGATATTAGAAAAATAGCAGCTATAAAAATCAGATGCTGTCTGGTCAGATGTGTCAAACTTCCAAAACTCTGGGGTAAATAAAGTTACCTAGGGACTGGCCCAGGAAAAAGGAATCTTCTATTCTGTTGATTCAATTTTATGTGGTGCATATTTCCATGCTAGTGATTTAAAACTGTAGCTACTCATTTGTTTAAAGAGCCCCCTTGGGCAAATTCATTCAGGCACAGGGAACGGTGGTTCCATCCCCAGTTGCACATGCTGTACTGTACCCACCCTTTCTCAAGATTCCATGCATAGTAAATAGACATGGCCCGTTCCCCTGCACCTGCCACACAAAAGTTCAGAACCACACTGTCAGGCAAGGTGAAAATTAACTGAACGAATGCTGATTCAATTTTTTTTTTTTTGCTTTTTGTTTTTAATTCTCCTTTTTCTCCACCTCCCCTCCCACCTCCTCCTTCTTCAATGTAGTTTTTGTTGCTGTTCTTGTTCTTTTGACATCGGGGTTCACTATGTAGGTCCTTGCACTAAAACTTATGTAGTCCAGGCTAGCCTACAACTTCTGGGATCTTAACTCATGCCTCCACCTCCATGGAGCCAGAATTACATGTGTGCATGACCATACTCAGCCAGGATAACTACTTTTTTAAAAGAGACCAATCAGTTCTATTTCTAAATGCCCCTATTGGCTTACTTCAGGTAGGCATCCTAGTTCTATTCCAGAAACTAACTTGTTCTTAACTGTGATTTTCTTTTACTGCAAATGAATGATGCTTATAATTGTAGTCTCAGTTTTTCTCGTAAAAATGTCCAAGGAGGACAGGCCAAATAGCTCACTGGATTAAAGCCCTTGCAAGCAAGCAGGCACAGGGACTTAGGGGTTTGATCTTCCCATGCCAGCCCAGCCCCTGGACATGCTGAAATGGTAATTGGGATTGGGTGTGGTGGCATATGCCTGTAATCCCAGATCTTAGGAGGCTGTAAACAGATGGATCACTATGAGTCCAGTCTAGTAGTGAGACCCTGAACACCCTGTAGACCCTTCCCTAAAATACAAAAAAGAAATATATATATATATATATATATATATATATATATATATATATATATCTCCAAGGAAATCCAGGTGTGGTGACACATGGACACATGCGTATAATACCTGCACTATAGAAGACTGAGGCAGCAAGGAGTCTAATCTGGATACTAGGCCCTTACTCAAAATAAAATTAAATAAGTAAATAAAAAAGGGGTAGGGTTTTACTACCTAAGTAGTAAATAAAAGTAAGTATAAATATAAGTAAATAAAAAAGGGGTATGTTCTACTACATAGCTCAGTAGTAGAGTGTTAACTGTGCCAAGTAGGAAAGACAGGAAGAGAAAGGGAAGGGAGGGGAGCGTTGGGGAGAGAAGGAGAGGAGAGGTGAAGAGAGAAAAAGAAAAAAGAAAAACATAGTGAGAGGAGGTTGTTTAGGTTGTGGATGGCAGGAAAGAAA
>PVKA01037291.1:0-21115 GCA_004027165.1 Ctenomys sociabilis | reverse complement strand
TGAGAGCCTGAGAGAAAGTTTTCTCTTCATGTGACTCTCCCCAGGCACACTATAGAACTTCAATCTCTTTCCTCTGTGGCTCCACAATCTCCTTGCTCAGAAAATTTGGAGCTCACCTGAGTCTCATGATATTGCAGTACAGGTTCTCCTATGTCCTGAGTCTTCACTGACCTTGAAAGGCTAGGTCCAAAATGTTGGCCGGCCTTGTGGCTCTTCTATTTCTCGAACTCTGACTTGTGATCTTAGTTTGTTAACCATCCAGAAGAAAAGCTGATTAGTATCCTGCAGCATATGCCATTCACTTTGCCTTATCTGACTCAATTGATTTTACTTGTTGTACTCTGGTTTCTTTTGTCATTTATTTCCAGTTTCATTGCACTGTGGTCAGATAATATGCATGGGATAATTTCTATTTTCTTACATATACTTATGCATGAGATCTGGATTAGTATGTGGTGTGTTTTGGAAAATGACCTGTGTGCAGCTGAAAAAAATGTGTATTCAGCTGTGGTTGGGTGGAACACTCTGTATATGTCCACCAGGTCCATTTGTTCCAAGCTCTGGTTCAGTTCTGCTACTTCCTTGCTAATTTTTTTGTCTGGTTGATCTATCTTTTTGAGATAAGGGTTTGTTAAGGTCTCCTGTTCAGATTGTGTTCTTAGACATTAAATTTTTCATGTCCATTAAGATTTGTCTTACATAGTTGGGTGCTCCTGTGCTTAGTGCATAGATATTTATGAGTGTTACTTCTTGCTTTTGAATTTTTCCTCTGACCAATATATAGTGGTCTTTCTGTCGTTTGATCCTTCTTGGTTTGAAGTTGAGACTGTCTGAAAACAGAATTTCTACTTCTGCTTTTTTCTGAGGTGCTAAGGCATGTAGTATTGTTTTCCTTCCTTTGACTTTGAGCCTATGAGTATCCTTTTGAGTTAAGGGTGTTTCTTGTATATAGCATATTGTTGGATTTTGTTTCCTCATCCACTGTGACAGTCTATTTCTCTTAATTGGTGAATTTAGTCCATTTCCATTCATTGTTATAATTGAAATGTGCTGACTCATGTGTGTCATGATATTTACCTGGTGTTGTTTACTCCTTTGTAACCTGTGTTCAACTTTCTTTCCTGTTTAGTGGTTTCCTTCCATTCTCATTCATGAAATTCTGGTCATTGTGGTCTCTCTCTAGAACCTCTTTCAGCAGCCTGTGAAGGGATGGCTTTGTTACCATGAAATTCTTTAGTTGTTCTTTGTTGTGGAAGTATTTGATTTCTCCATCAAACTTGAAAGAGAGTTTTGCAGGGCATAATAGTCTGGGCTGGTATTTGTTTTCATGTAGGACTTGAAGAATTCTGTTCCATGCTCTCCTTGCCTTCATTGTTTGTGTAGAGAAGTTGGCTCTAATTCTGATGGGTTTTCCTTTGAACGTGAGCTGCTTCTTTTCTCTAGCAGCTTTCAGTATATTATCTTTTATTGGATTTCTGGGATCTTAACTATTTTATGTCTTTGTGTGTTTCTACTTGGGTTGAAGTTCTTTGGCATTCTGTATGCTTCGGTGACCTGAATGTTGGATTGTTTCCTCATATTTGGGAAGTTTTCTGCAATTACTTCTCCCCAAATTCTTTTAATATCATTTGTATTGACTCCTTCATTCTCGTTGATACCAGTTATTCTCACATTGTACATCCTGGCATCATCTTACACGTAATGGATTTTTTTTTTCCTGCATTGTAGTTGTTTTCAAGAGATCTTTTCTTACCTTTTCACTAGCTTCACCAGCATCTTCAACATCTGAAACTCTATGTTTGCTTTCAGTCAAACAGTTTTGTAGACTCATGATTGATATTTTTAGTTCTTTTATATCTGTTTGACTCTGTTTCATACGTTATATTTCTTTTCTGTATTGCTCATTCAAGGAATCCATCATATTTCTGATCTCCTCATTTTTTTTTATCCATGTCTTCTTTAGATGTAGTTATTCTTTTTCTGCAAAGTTTCTTCTAAGTGGGGTTTCCTCTGTATACTTCTGGACTTGTTTCTGTATTTCAGGTGCTATGACTTCAAAGAATTCTTTTTTTTTTTCCAAAGAATTCTTTTTTGATTTCAGAACTTATTTCTGCTTTGAGTTCCTGATGATCTTTCTGCTGTTGTATCTTTGCTTCAGATGCTGTTAATTCATATGTTTCAGCTGGAATAGTTCTCTCTGCACTTGTTCTGGGTGAGCATACTTTTTCCACCCAATGTTTCTGGAATTCATTCTTTATTTCAGATACTATGTATTCATATATTTCTTTTTTAATTTAGGGAATTACTTCTCCTCTGATTTCCTCTATCCTTTTCTGCTGTTGTTCCCTTGCTGCTGTATCTGTTAATTCATTCATTGCAGCTAAGCTAGTGTCCTCTCCCCTTACTGGTCGACTGGAGGCCTGGGATTGCATATTTCCCCTTTGTCATTTTGTATCATACTGACCTTTGACCTTTGGTGTAGAGCTTTGGTGTAGCTATAACCTTAGCTTATTGTGAGAGTCGGGTGCCAGTGTATTAAGTTTGAGACTATCCAGGTATGCCTATCCTGGATCTAGCTGTTGTGTTCAGTTCCTTTTTGCTACTGCTCCTGTGTTTCCCCTCTGTTGGTTCCCTGTTCAGGTGAGCGTCAACGGAACTGAGATGCAGAGCAAGTAATGAAAATCCCCACTGTCTTGGCTTGCGTTAGGGTGAGGATCTGGAAAATTGCCGGAATCAGCCCTGCTGTGTCAGGCAGGTTGCTCTCTAGGTGGGTGGGCCTGGGCTTTGGTGGGTCTGCTGGGCTCCCAAAAGTATAGTGGATGATCTTATTCACTGGGTAGGTTGTACTGGGTCATCCAGTCTGTGCTGGGTCTGGGTCCACAGGCCGGAACCTGAGAAGGCTGGGAATGGTCCTTCCAGTGTACCGGGCCTGGAGCCCTCACTCACAGGCCAGGCTGCACTGGATTTTGGGCCGTGGGTTGGACTGGGGATCTCTGAGAAATGTCTGTCCGGCGTGGCAGGCTTGGAGTTCTCACTCCAGGCCGACCTACACTGGGTCTGGGGCCATGTGGTGGGACAGGCATTAGCTGGGAAATGTTTCTCTGGCGTGGTGGGCCTGGAGCTCTCACAGGGCCACGGGGGGTGGGGGTCAGGGAATCCCCGGGAAATGTCTCTCGGGCACGGCGGGCCTGGATTTCTACACTCACTGTACTTTGATGTCCAGGGAATCGGGGAAATTCCCATTCACTCAGCGGGCTTTAGGGCAGGGAATCTGGGGAGGTGCTGGTGAGTGGGTCCTGAGGTTTCAGGCTGGTCACTGGCTTGGAGGGCTTCGGGATGGGCATCCGGGTAGCGTGCATGTGAAGAAGCCAATGGCTCTCCCTCAGACTCACCACACTCTCACTGATCTGGGAAGCCGTGCAAATTCCCACTCACTAGGAGAGCTTGGGGCGGGATCCAGGAGGCCACTGGAGTCAGCCGCTGTCTCAGGCCGGTCTCTGGGGCTGGGCGGACATGGGCGGGATCGAGGAAAATGGAGGAGTCCGCTGCGCTGTCTTGGCCAGTATCTGGGACTGGACAGAAATTTCTTTTTTCTATTTCAGGAATTAATTCTCGTCTGTGTTCCTCTATAGCTTTCTGCTGTTTTTCCTTTGCTTCCGTATCTGTTAATTCATTTCTTTCACATGCACTAGTGTCCTCTGCACTTACTGGTTGACTCGAGGTCTGAGATTGCATTTTTCCTCCTTGTCTTTGTCATTTTGTATAGCACTGATCTCTGCCCTTTGGTGTAGAGCTTTAGTGCAGCTATAACCTTATTGTGTAATGAGATTCAGGTGCCAGTCTATTAAGTTTGAGATTATCCAGTTGTGCCTGGCCTGGATCTAGCTATTGTGTTCAGTTCCTTTTTGCTGCAGCTCCTGTGGTACCCCTCTGTTGGTTCCCTGGTCAGGCGAGCACGAACCAAACCAAGATGCAGAGTGAGTAGTGAAAATTCACATTATCTTGGCTGGCTTTCGGGCAAGGATCTGGAAAGTTGCCCTAGTCGGCCCTCGTGTCTCAGGTAGGTCTCTCTCTAGCAGGGCTGGACTGAGCTTTGGTGCGTCTGCTGGACTCCCAAAAGGATAGTGGATGTTCTTATTTACCGGGTAGGGTGTGCTGGGTCAGCCAAGCTATGGTGGGTCCGGGGTTCTGGGTCAGAACCGAAGGCTGGGAAAGGTCCCTTCGGCATGGTGGGCCTGGAGCCCTCACTCAGAGGCCGACCTGTGCTGAGTCTGGGGCGGTGGGGGGACCAGGGATTATTGGCAAATGTCTCTCTGGTGCTGGTGGCCTGGAGCTCTCACTCACAGGCCGAGCTGTGCTGGGTCTGGGGCTGCAGGGTGGGCTGGAAGGTGCTATTGAGACAGACTTAGTTGAGGATGCTCTGCTTTGCCATTGGCCACACTCAACTGCAAGGGACCCTGGGAAACACAGTTCAGCTGTGGGCCAGGAAGGAGAGATGGATGTCTTCTGATCACCCTGTGATGTCTGACACATGCGTTTTCTGTTTCAAGATTGTCAGATGTCCCATAGAACTCTTGGAGCTATTTAAGTTTCTACAGCAGTAACAGGAAAGATCAGACCTGTTTCCCACACCCTTTTCAACTCTGAATACTGTCTAGTGACTGAGAGCGCTGGAGGATTTGGCTTATCTTTGCTGTGAGCCTCCTTTTCCCCCACTACCTAAGCTATCCCATACTATACTATAAATTTTCTGTCATGACCACCAGGAGAAGAAAGTGCAGGATCCTTGCAGTGGCCACATTGCATTTTATTTTCAGTCAGGTGCTCAGTTAATGGAGAGAGAACTGAGGGAGCGGAATGAGAAGCTACTCTGCAAGGTGTTGCAGGCACCCAGACAGAGGAGCAAGATGCAGATAGTGACCCACTGAAGCTTGTATATTAGCATCCAGAAAGGCCCTGGACACAGGCCCTATGGCTTTGTGCTAGTACTTGTTGATCAGGGGATCTGTGACCCCAGGAAACCCTAGTCAGAAGTTCACTGGATGCTTCTAAGTGCTTATTGTGGCAGAGTGGTTGCTGATCATTGCGAATAAAGAAGGAGATGTTTTATAATCCTGTGCTACACAGCTGGCCGAGATGGAGACAGAGTGGAAGAAGGTGGGTGCCTACGACGAAGTTTTTGAGATGAGAGGTGTTAATTATGGATTGAGAATTCAATTTTAGGTTAAATAGTAAAAACAAAACAAATGCTTCCTAATTTTGAAATGACGGCTGGCAGGAATCCTTTGTTTTCGATTTTCTCTTTCAGGTGGCAAAACCAGTCTTTATTTTGGAAGAGAGTTAAATTGGATCTTGGTGGAGGGCATGGGTAAGAAGGGGTACTACAGGCAGTAAAGTGCCCTCAAGGGTGGGCTGAGGCCTAAGCTGAGCCTCATGTAGGTGTCTTGCTCCCATTGCTCCCTTGTACAGCTGTCTCCCCAAGGGCTCTGGGGCAGCTGCTGGAGAAGTGTGGGCTGGGGAGACTGCTGTGGCCCATTCACTTGGGCAGGACATCAGAGGTCTCAGACACCAGCTTATCATTGCGGGTCTTGATCTTCTTCACAAGCACAGCAGACTTGGTGCAGGTGAAGTCAGGGCTTGTGAGGCCCTAATACGGTGAGCTCCCCATTCCTGAATAGCCCCTGGTGGTCTTTGTGTGGGTGCTCAAGTTCCACATCCTAGCCTCCAGCCTGTTCTCCTCGCCCTACAGCAGCTTGTGGTAGGTGGTGATCTTGATGTCCAGGGCCAGCTTGACATTCATGAGCTCCTGGTACTCATGCAGCTGCCAGGCTATGTCCTGCTTGGCCTTCTGCAGGACAGCCTCCAGCTGGGCCAGCTTGGCATTGGCATGCTTAATGGCCATCTCTCCATGCTGCTTGGCATCAGCAATGCAGCCTCCAGGGATACTCTCTGGCCTTTGAGGACCTCAATCTCTGCCTGCAGGTGGCTGATGCTGCGGTTTCTCAGAGATCTTGGACCTCGTGTGGCAGAGGTCATCCCCGTGCTTCCCAGCTAGAGCCTGCAGCTCTTCATACTTGATCTGGTACATGCTCTCGGCCTTAGCCTGGCTGTGGTTGGCGATCTCCTCGTACTGGGCCTTGACCTTGGCAATGATGCCATCCAGGTCCAGGGAGCGGCTGTTGGCCATGGACAGTACCACAGGTGTGTCTGAGATCTGAGACTGCAGCTCATGTATCTTCTCTTCATATAGCTGCCAAGGAAGCTGATCTTGTCAGTCAGCCCTTCCAGGCATGACTCGAGCTCTACCTTGTTCATGTAAGTTTCATCCACATCCTTCTTGATGAGGACAAATTCACTCTCCATCTCTGTATGCTTGTTGATCTCATCTTTATATTTAATCTTGAAATTCTCCACCAGCCTCTGCATGTTGCCAAGTTCTGCCTCCAGCTTCATTTTCTCCTGATTCAGTGTGTCCAGCTACCACTGGAGATTGTTGATGTAGCTTTCAAAGATGCTGTCCATGTTGCTCCGGGACGTCTTCTGCTGCTGCAGGAGGCTCCATTTGGTCTCCAGCATCTTATTCTGCTGCTCCAGAAAGCGAACTTTGTTAATGAAGGAGGTGAACTTGTTAAGATTCTTGATCTGCTCCTTCTCCTGAAATCGCACAGCCTGGATGTTGGGGTCCACCTCCAGGTTCAAGAGGTTCAGCAGGCTCCGGTTCACCTGGAAGGCTGTGATGCTTCCCACACCACCAGCCCCGCCACAGCCACCCAACCCCAGCCCGCCCCAGAAGCTGCTGCTTCTGCCCATTTGTGAGAAGTTGGAGGAGCTGATGCAGGAAGCAGGCCCGCTGGTGCAGGAGAGGCTGCTGAAGGCGCGGTGCCCGAGTGAACACCTTGTAGGACTCCTGGGTCACCCTTATGGACATGGTAGAGGCTAGAGAGGAGGCAGGCAAACTGAAGACTTTAAAAGGAGCCTGACAATGCTTCTGGATGGTCTGTTTTTGAGTTTTGTTTTTGTTTGTCACAATAATGGAGCAGGAGACTGAGTATGGATCTTCTGTAGCCTAACATCACGGAATAGGTAAAGAGGTTACCCTGGCAGATCCGTTCTCTTGAAAGAAAGCCAGAGTTGTCTTTGTTATTTCCTAACCAACAATTTGTGCTTTTTTTTTTTTGCCTTGTAAGTGACACCATTTCCCACAAGAGGGCAGCAAACACAGAACAATGGGAAGATGGCTAGCTGGAAAGCAGTGTTAGAAACAGGAAATGCTGCAGAATTAATGGGGTCTGGATGTTTCTGAAAGTTTCATCCAGGGCAGACAGGATGAGGTTGGGACCCAAAGTACTCTCCATTGCTAAGATCTATCCTCAGGCAAACTGTCTATTTGGACAGTTTAACAATGAGATTTTCTCATTTGAATATTGCTGTATTGCTCTTTTGGTGGAGCTGAGGGTGTCAGGAGCTTGAATGCTCTTGAATTGCAGATCATTTTAATAGTGCCACTTAAGCATGTCCGGAACTGGGCTGGCTCACCAAATGCTCTGGTGCCTGGTGACTTTTAAACCTTATTGGTGTCAGTATACAAAGGCCCCCGAAGGTGATGCACAGGGGAAATGCAGTGCTTGGGACCTAGAGGTCAGCATAATCCCCACCCTGCCTGTGTAAAGCCCAAATAATAATTTCTAAAAGCATACATGAGGTTACGCCGCCCTCCTGTTTTGTATGCGCCGCCTTAGTACATCAACAAACTATGTCAGCTTATATAGATACTGCCTAATGTTATGTCTGCTTACGGCCATAGAGCTTAAATCATCTATATTCCCAAAACAAAGAGGACACACAAACCTCAGCTGGGGTCATAAAGACCTCAGGCCTAGCTTAAAAAAACATTTAATCTCTAGCCTAAAAAACACTCTCCTAAGACAGGCCATTGTGACCCAGCCAAGTCTTGAAAACAGTCAAAACCACAGAGTTAACTAATAGTTGTCCTTTTGCCTGCCCCTCTTAGTTTCACTAAAAAGCCATATATTCTTAAACCCACCAATTATTTTAAAGGTCAACCTAAACTAACCAATGCGATCTGCTTCTGTAATCTCGCTTGCTCCCTCCCCATTTTGCAGCTTTTGCCTTTATAATCTAAGCCTGATTGATCATCGGGGCTTCTGAACCTGTGTGTTCGGACAGCCCTGCATATACATAGATAATAAAGCTTTCTCTTTGTGATTTACATGAGAGACTGACTCTTGGAGTCTTCCTTCGCGGTGACTCGACCCTAACACCTGTGTGACCTTAAACAGGTCACTTAACCTTCCTGAACCTATACCATCATCTATAATAGTGAAATGTGGGTGCATGCCTAACTTATGTGGACTGACTGGGGGGTCTCAAGAAAAAGTAGATGGAGCATCAAGCACATAGTAGATACTCATGCATGGAAGCTGCTTTCAAATTTAGTGGCATCTAGAGGGAAGGGGTCTGAAAAGCCACATACTCAAAAAGTGGCTGAATGCTGTCCCTAACTTTAGGGAGGTGCAGTCAGTACTTTTGGGATTTGAAGGTTGAGAGGCACTTTATGAACACTGAGCTTGTGGCACAGAGAGAGAGCTTTCACTAAATTCAGCAGTGCTGAAAGTCCTTTCCTGCTATGGAGGAGGTGTTCCATGGATTAGAAGCTGCTCAGGTGTGAAGAGCTGTGAGCCATTGCTGCACTTGGGGGCTCACAGCTGAAGGGCAGTGCCACGGAGGCCAAGGGCTTTCTTACGGCAGACCGGAAGTGGGAGCCTCAGGTTTGGGCCCGTCCTCTTCCTGTGTGTGGGTGAGTTGCTGGTCCTCGCTGGGACTTGGTCTCCTCTTCTGTAATATGAGGATAAGAAAAAAGAATATTCCTGTGAGGAGTAATGGGCAGTCAGCTCATTCCTGCCTGGAAAGTGCTGTGAATGGTGGGCAGCTGGGAAGGGCTTAAAGTTGCAAATCACTTTTGTGAGACCTGCTTCTCCTTCGAAAATGTTCCATTTCATTGAAGTTCTGCATTGTTTGAATTACGGAGATTAAGTTTTTTCATTGTTTTCTCTGTTATCAATAATACAAAATATGCCTGCTGAGCTTTTGGGTTTTGGGGCTTTGTGTTGTTTCTAATTTAGGAGAAATTCTTTGAAGATTGTTACTTTCATGAGTGGGCTGCTATTTCTGTTCCCTGCTGCCGGATTTTAAGTAACCTCTATTTTTTGAAGATAGGAATTGAATAAGGAATATAACTTGAGCAGGGTGTTTTTGAGTGAGGCCTAAATGTCATGTATTACTGTTGGAAATGAAGAAGCTGGGTGTGCAAGCTGCTGATTTTACTTTCAGGCTAAAATAAATTAGATAGAGAGTTTTAAAATATGATTTTCCTGCATTGCCTAAGTTTTGACACTAGGGGGTAGGCAAGGCTTAGAATCGCTAAACAGAAATACAAGTAATTTAGAATGTTTTGTCGCTATGTTAAAAAGTAAGAAGAAACAGGTGCAATTAATTTTACTAATGTGTTTCATTTCACTAGCATCATTTAAACATGTGGTTCTAGATGCATTTGAAGCGCTCAATAGCTGCAAGCGCCTGGAGCCTGTTGGAGCGAGGAGCCGCAGCTGAGGAATCAGGTCTGAATGTTATTTGCAGATTAGATTTACAAGTTGTCTTTTCATGGATTGGCTACAGAAGACACTGCTTTCTATCCCTTTTTCCACTTGATTTCTTTTATGTTTTATTCCCTTTTGTGTCCCCCACCCCAGGGCCCCTAAATTTAGGAAAAAGGGTCATAGGTACGTGGGATTTATCACACCAAGCCATAAGGAAGCGGCAAGTGCTTATGTTTTCTGCTGAACTAGATGAACACGTTCTGCAAAAGTATATTTTTAAGGAAAGTGAAGTAGGAAAATAACTTGAAGTAGAATGTGACACACAGGTGGGGACTGATGTCTGCCATTTAGCTCTGCATCAAGACACTTAGTTTGACCAGTGATGGGCATTTGCTCAGTGCAGTGAGCTTGGGGACAGTGTCAGGGTGATTCCTCCCACAGGTTTCCCTGCTTCTTGTTCCTTTCACACTTTACAAATGGCTGCTTTCTTGAATGTAGAGACACTTGCCTACATGGGGAGCTCTGCTCTAACTTATTCCATTGTGTGAACAAAAAAGAAAGCATGCTGACACGGTTTAAAAAGCCTGTGTTTGGTGATGACGGGACTCACCTCGCCTTTCGCTGGGCAGCTCTGACACTGAAGAAAACTGAGGCCTCCCTACAGCTCTAGTGCCTTTGAATCTTGCAAGGGAGAGCCCGGGTGACCATGTCAGGTAGCAGCTGTATTGGTAGAGGGGTCATTCAGACCTGTAGCCAAAGATAAGAGCCACTGATCCAGAACAAGAAATGGAAAAGAGGAAGCTTAATCCCAGCTCTTGCCAAACCATGATCTGACTTAAGTGGTGATGGGTGTGTGGGCTTCAATTGTAGTTGGCATGGTTGGTTAGCCTCATAAGTTTCCACACTCCCCTTACAGGTATCCTCCATCTCCACCTCTTCAGGAGGACTGTGAAAATCCTTACTCATGTTTCACTGGCAGGGCCACTTGTGGATGCCAACAGCCTTTCTTGCAAGAGATTCTGCTGACCTCCCTCGTCCCCAGCATTGTTTCTCTTTAGTGCTATCTTGACAGGCTCATCATACTCTCAGTGTTTAATGAGAGGGGAAAGGAAATGTTAATATTCACATTGTTTTGGTCTCCTCTGCTGTACGTTAAAGTCCAAGAGCCATTGGCAACGTCAGTGTTGCAAAATACCCAATGAATGAACCTGCATTTAGTCCTTCTCCATGGACGGAAGGCTGTCTCAGAGCAGGAGAAAAGCACTTGAGTTCCATCCCTGAGCTTCCAGCCAACCTCCTTGCCAGAGGGGGCTTTTCTTCTCTTTCCTGTATGTGTGTGTGTTCTGAAGTAGTGCAGGCTAAGGTGTTGGAAGAGTTCTCTGAGTAGTTAGAATATTTTCCCTATCCTGAAGAAAAAACTTACTCTTTCTTTCAAGCTTCATTCTTAAACCCATTGAAACAAAGCCCACAACGTAGGGTATAAAAATCCAGGGGTCAGTCTCTCATTGGTATGTCAGCACTCTACAAAGAAATCAGAAGCTTTTGTTACATACAAGGAAAGTGCCATCATTTGTAAAATGAAATAAGAAGAGTAGAGATGGGACACAAGGAAAATGAAGTGTTTCTGTTTTCTAGGTGTTGCTGGGGTGTTTTGAATATTTTAGCCCATATGGTGGTCTCAGAATAGTGTGCTACAAATAGTACTATTGAAGAGGCCTTTCAAAACATATTTAAAAAGACTGATTGTTGTGAGAGTTGGTTGTGTTTGCAGTAGTTTCAAGCAGTGGAAGTTCTAATGCCATCTGTGCTTGTGTTTAGGAAGCCTCTGAAGCAGATAGCTGTCACTAAGGTAAGTGCAGCTATCAGGGCCTGGAGGCGGTGGCTATGTCCAATTGCGCTCTGATTTCTTGTTTCCTACCTGTTGTGGAGAAAGTAATGGGATCCTAGAGCTAGAGATGGAAACAATAGAGAAATATATTTCAGGCAAAATATAACACAAGCATGAACTGAAATAAATTAATATCCACAGTGTTGTTGGCAGCAGGTAATTTTCCACAGGTCAGTGCTGACATTGCATAGCTAGCTGCTCAAGGGCTGGAAATAAATACCAGCAATCAGGCCTTGGTGGGGAGATTGGACATGTGGAATTTGGAAGGAGTACAAAGTCAAGGTCTCTGTTTTCTTCCCCCTGAACAAACACAGTTAGACTTTGCGAAGTCCCATTTGCTTTGGATAAATGTATTTCTAATTCAGGAAGCCTTCACGAGGGATAATGGAAAGCATTTCTTAAGAGAGGATCTTTGTAAGTAAGCCTGGTTGGGTGGGAGGGAATGAAGGGAACAAGTGAATATGTGGTTTTCTGCCTTCTGCCCTTGGAGTCCAGGGGTCATGTGCCTTTCTTCTTTTTTTTCATGTGCCTTTCAAGTAAGCACTAAAACAGTAGAGGAGAGTGAGTTCTAGTGAGGGAGGGTCTCTGTCTTTGAGCTCTTGCTAGACAACTATATTCCATAGGAAACAAGGCCCATACATAAATAGAGAGAGCAGCTGACAGATACTAGTGTTCTAATTGATTTGCTTTTAAGATCCCATTGAGACACTGGATGCATCCACAAGAATGGCTGGATCTGCATCATGGTTATCCAGGCTGTTCGTGTGTGTGTGTGTGTGTGTGTGTGCATGTGTGTGTGTATCTTGTCCCAAAGATACAAATATTATGGCTCTTGGTTTCTCCAGGTGGGCAGAAGAGCATTAATCTTTTTCTTGGCCATACATTGTTCTGATTTTGAATTTGTTTTCTGGTTAGCTGGACTTGTAGCTTGTAGATTTGTGGTATAACAGAACTGGGTGGTTTCAGTGTGTCATTGAAACCTGAATTTGAACCCTATTAGTTTCAGAATTTGTGATGATCCTGAAATGGTATGTCTGACATTTACCCATGTGCTGTCTCTGAAAAAGAGATTCGCGCGCTCGCTTCGGCAGCACATATACTAAAATTGGAACGATACAGAGAAGATTAGCATGGCCCCTGCGCAAGGATGAAAAAGAGATTCGCTAAATAAATAAGTATGTAGCATAAATATATTTACTCAACAGCTGTTTAATTTTTCTTAAAAATTTGTCAAATGCTTTGGGAAGCATTGAACAAAAAGAAATGTTTATGCCTTTATGAAGTCTTACCCAATGACTCAGGGCAAAGTTATTTTGTCTTTCTTTGCCTCAGTTTCTTGTTTCTGAAAATGGGTGTAACAACATCCTCTATTACAGCATGTTTTGGGAAGGCAAAATGAGATAAGGTAAAGGATTTAATATGATGACTGGAGCTAAATGCACTTTTTTTTTTAACAGTTTAAATGAGGTATAATTAACAAAATATTCTGCATATATTTAAAAGTGTACAATTTGATGCATTTTAATGTGTACATGCTCCTGTGGGGCTGTTCTCATGATCACATGACAGATACTATTATTATTATTATTTTTTGTACTTTAGGGGTCTATAGGGTGTTCAGGGTCTCACTACTAGATCAGACCCCTACTGATCAGCCTGTTTACAGTCTTCCAAGAGCTGGGATTACAGGTGTGAGCCACCACACCCAGTCTCAATTGCACCCCAGGGGCAAGGCTGGCATGGTAGTCCTGGGGATTGAGCCCCTAGCCCCTGTGCCTGCTTGTAGGTGTTTTAAACTGCTCGGCTATTTGAGTGGCCCTACATGATGATTACATCCTGCCCCAAAGTAGCATTCCTTCGTGATCCACCCCACTTGCCTCTTCCACACCGGCCTTAGGCAACTACAGATCTGCTGTGGTTTGGGTTCCAAGGACTCTGCCAATGCCTCCGTGTTAAAGGCTTGAGCCCAGCTCAGTGGTTTGTGCAGGGACCTGGGCTCAATCCTCAATACCACATGCCACACCGGCCCTGTCCCCAGGGGCCCAATGAAGACTGGATGTGGTGATGCGCACTTGTAATCCTAGTGCTTGGGAGGCTGAAAACAGGAGGAACACTGTGAGCCCAGTCTGTGTAGTGAGACCCTGTAGACCTGGTACTAAATACATAGAAGAAAGCTTTTTTCTTGACCTTCTTAATTAAAAGTTTGTTTTTAACTAAAAGTTTTAGGTTGACAGATTAGCTTCTTTCTTTTAGAGCAGGGTAATATTCATTTTATGCCACACATCATTTATATAATGACTTGTTGATAGACATTTGGAGTTTTTCCAGTTTGGGGTATTACAAATAAAGCTGCAGTGAACACGCTGTCCAAACCTTTCTATAGACCCATGTTTCTATTTCTCTTGGGTAACTAGGGATCAGAATGGCTGGCTCGTATGGTAGATGTGTGTTTAGCTTTTAAGGAAACTGTCAAACTTATATCCAAAGTGATTGTACAAATATGTGCTCATCAGTGGTGAATGAATGTTCTAATTTGTAAAATCTTTGCCAGGCCCTGACTATTGTGTGTATTTCTAACTTTAGCCATTTTAGTAGTTATATATGGTATCACATTTCAAGTTTAATTTGTATTTCTCTGATGACTAATAATATGTCATGTCTATTTCCTTTTTTGCCACCTGCCTGTCTTTCTGAACTATTGAAATTGTTTAGTTTTTTTTGGGGGGGGTTATTTCTTCAGATGGAATTTTGATAGTTCTGTATGTATTCTTGATAGACTTGCCTTATCAGGTACTAATGTTGCTAATGTTTTCTTTCAGTCTGTGGCTTATTATTCACTTAATTCTATCTTTTAGAGTATAGAAGTTATTTTGATTTGGTGAAATTTAATATATCAATTTGCTGCTTAAAAACATGTTGTGGTATCTTGGAAATATCTATAACCAAAGATCATAAAGATTTCTTTTTGTTTTCTTGAAGATGTTTTTCAATATTGAGCTTTACATTGAGTTCTATGATTGACTTAGAGTTAATTTTTGTATATGATGCAGTTAATACATTTTATCTTTTATTTTTGGTATCAGGGATCCAACTCACTGCCTTGTACTTGCCAGAGAGGCACTTGTGCCATTAAGCTATCTCCCCAGCCCAATATATTTTTAATAGTTAAATTTTTTATTTATTATAAATTCACTTGTTATCTTAAGGGAAAGTCAATCTGTATTCTTGAAATCAATAAAGTAATAGACTTATTTTAAAATGAGCTAGATATTATAAATTAAATTAGTATTTTTACATCAATTAGTTTGAGTTAATCAGTTCTTAAAAATCTAAAAATAGAAATTCTTTGCCTAGTGGTGTCTCTTCTGGGTATCTTCCTGGAGTAATTAAAGACACCTTGAACGATATATATTTAGATGTCACCCAAGGCCTTGTGCCTGACCAGCATGGCTGGGGAGGTGACTGGATCACAGATGTGTGACACCCATCAGTATACTTGGTCTGCTGATGATTTTATAGTTAAATGTGATGTGAGGAGGGGCAGCCTAGGGAGGAGGCGGGTCACTGTGGGTGTGGCCTGGAGTCCTCACTCTTCCTCCCTTCCTCCCTCCCTCCTCCTCCCTTGATTTTTCTGTGCTTCCCACTCCCCTGCCATATGGCTCTGCCTTTGAGCCGCATAACTTCAAACTGAAACCTCCAAAAATTGTGAGCAAAGTAACCTTTTCTCTTTTGAAGTTGTGGCTATGGACATTATGTCTCAGTAATGGGAAAATAATTAAGCTCATATTACAGTGATACATGCATATGTGTGTTAATAGCAGCATAGCTCATAATAGCTAGATCTTGTAAATGGCCTGTATACTCCTCAACAGATGAGTGGGCGAAAGAAAATGTGGGATGTATATTCATTGGAGGGCTACCCAGCCACAAAGATGGAAAATGTTAACAAGGACGAAGGACAGTGTTAACCATTTGTGGTACAGGGCATGCACCCTGAGTCCATGGTGCTAGGTTAACCAGATCAGATACAGAAGGTTAAATGCCACAAGGTTTCTTTTATTTGAAACAACACAAAATATAAATAAAGAACAAAATAAAAGAAAGATGACAGAAAGCAGGCAGGTAGAATTTATGGAGGTGAGAAGGGGATCTGAGAATGGGAATCACACTACACCTCTGTAACACCATCCTGCCATGAATAGACCCATTGCATTTGCAAACATTTACTCATAAAAATTAAAAATAATAAAATATACAGCCTCTCAGAAAGGAATACTTTGATCAGACTGTGTCTGTGCCACTCTGATCCATGAGATGAACATCAGTTGGAAAACCAGGAGATGCTCTGGGCAGTAACTAGTGGAGCTATCTGTGACAAATCACTCCCTCTTTCAGCTTCAGTTTCTATAGCTGCAAAACAGAAAAGCTAGATGCATGGTTAAGTTCCCAGCATGTAGGTTTTGAACTACTGTGGGTGGAGTAGATTCATAAAGTGTTCTTGTCTATCTCAGTCCAAATAATCAAAACTGTCTCATGCATCAAGCATGTTTTGATGACATTTGATAGGAAAAGTACAAACTGACCTAAAAGCACTTGACTTCTTACTACTAATAATGCAAGTACAGTCTGCTTGGAGCTCCATTGTGAATTTCATTCTTTTTAGTAACATGTTTTCTTACTCCTCTCAGCTAGGAAGCCTCCAGCTTAATGACCTCCAGCTAAGGCTCGACTCATCTTTGAGACTTAATGAGGTCATGATGTAATGAACTGGCCACTGGTTGTTTTAGAAGCACTGAGAAGCCAGTTGGCTTAGATGGGTCCACCCAAAGGGGTTCAGAGAGTTTACCCTTCCTAGGCCTTAACTGCAGTCCTCTTCCGCCACCCCCCAATCTTGCTGCTCATCACTCAGAAGGTGTGTGGTGCCCGATGCAGTGATACATACAGTGAATGTTTAAGTACAAATAACAGTTATTAAAGAAAAAGATGCACTGCCATGGACTCCCTTCAAATATCCTACTTCAGACATGTGTATTCTATTCTTTTTGCTCCTTTCTGAAGCAATTATGGTGCTCCTCTTTTCTGTGTATATTTATAGGTATGGTTGACAAAAATATAGTGAAGCCTGCTGCTAAGTGCCATCCAGTGAGCAGGTACGCTCACATAAGATATTGGGGAATGTCCTTGTCCACCTTGTTCACTGGATCTGGCATTATGTGACTCCCAGATCTTCTCCAAAGTCAAGCTGACCATGAAAGGTACGTGTTTTGAGTTGATCAGGATATTGACTGAGGCAGCCATGACAGGGAAGGTAAAGACGCTCATAAATAGGGACTTCCAAAACTGCTTCAGAATGGTAGGATACATGTTCAAAGTGAGTGGGACTTTTGAAAGGGATTACAGGCAGTGTACCTTTTACTATAATAAATTTTTGAACTAGGTAAATGTTTACCATATATTTGACTGTACTTTAGATTTGTAGCAAGTGCTCTGAAGAAGTAGAACTCAACTCCATCTGACTGTCTCATTATATGGAAACTCTCAGGAACATCTTAAGAAAATGATGAATTGGTATAAAAAGTAATATTGTGAGGACCAGTGTAAAGTGTACATGCTATTATGACTAATTATACTAATAGCAGCACACACACACACACACAGACAGACACAGTGGATAAGTGGCATTTACAAATTGAATTCTCAACTTGAAGTATTTCATTGTAAATAATTCCTTTTCTATCCCATGAATTATATTTTACACATTCATACCACGTGTCTGAGAAATTGGTAGGTTTCATTCTGCACTGAAAAAAATGCAGACTTTCTGTGTTTATAGGTTATCCTCGCCTACCTGCTCTTAGCAGTCTCCAAACTTGGTAAGTAGAGATGCCGGTAACCCAGGCAACTCGTGGCCTCACTAGAACAGTGTCACCCCAGTGAAGAGTTGTGATGATGCCTTAGGGGTCTGCTCTGTGTTGACCTGAGCATCGCAGTGGAGAATACACATGGGGCAGCTGCAGAAAGGCAGCAGAGGAAAACCTGGTTAGTCACAGGCAGGTGTGCAGTTTTTAAATATCTTTGACACAGAATCTCACTAAGTTGCTAGATTGCCCAGGCTGGACTTGAACTTGGAATTTTTAATCCTCCTGCCTCAGCCTTCCAGAGTGCAGGAAGGGGTCCCAGCAGTGTGCTGCCACACCTGGCCAGGTGCAGGAAGCTGTCCTGTGGAGACTTGGAGCCTGCTCATGAGAAATTTGGGTTCCTTTGTGAATGTTTTGTGGCAGTGTCCCCCGCCCCAGCCTGTGTCCAGTGGATCTGCCTCCAGCTCTCACACCTGCCTGCTCAGCCTGCATTTGCTGCGGGTGGGAATCCAAGGGCTGGTCACAGGCGGCTTGATGTTCTGTGAGCACTGCACACCCTTTTCTCTTCACTGTGGATGGAGAAGAAAGTGTGTTTGAAAGCTTGCAGGGCTGCAGTATTTTCTCTGAGGGTGTGGAGCTGGGCTCCCTCATGACTGTCAGGCAGCATAGTCTTTGGCACAGCTAGTGCTCTGCATGTTTTCCTGCATGGGCTCACACCCCTTTTGAGGACTTTATGATTGGGTGTCAAAATCATCTGACCCGGTCTTCATTCCAGGAAAGGAGATTCTAAACAGCAGATGTAGGTGTGCTGTTTTTGTTTCAGACAGTACCTGGAAAAATATGTTTTTTTTTTTTTTTTTTTTTTTTTTTTGTAAACTAACAATAAATGAATAGGGAATATAATAAGATATTTTCTCTCTGAAGTACATTTTTTTTGGTGGCACCAGGGATCAAACTTGGGACCTTGTGCTTGCCAGGAAGGTGCTTATGTTGCTGAGCTGCATCCCTGACCCCCAAAGTACATTTTTGTATAGTCTATCATCTCACCTTTTAAACATGCAAGTATGAAGAGTTCCCTGAGTTAGGTCTAGTAGTGACTAGTGCACTAATATTCTAGGATATTCTGAGATACTGCTCCAAAGAGGTTACTTCTTTATTCCATAATGATGGACACTTAGATGGCTTCAACTTCTTTTATCAACTCCCAAAGCAGTAACAAAGTACGGGTGATTGTTTGTATGAATCATTTTCCTGTTGCTGTCATAAAATACCCAATACCCGAAACTTAAAGGAGGAGAGATTGAGTTTGGCGCATGGCTTCAAAGGGTTTCATTAGTCATTCATTGTTTTCAGTGCAGAAATGGCACGGTGGGAGGGCACAACAGAAGGGAGGGGCTCACTCATGGCAGCCGGGAAGCAAGCGGAGCAGGCAGGAGCCAGGGAGGGAGATGCGGCCTCTGACGGTGTGGCCCACTGTCCAAACCCCTCCTCCTTCCAGCACATTGAGCTGAGCTCAGCAATGGATTAATCTCCCAGTGAGTATAGCACCTTCCCCATGACCCAAACCTTTACTCTGAATACCTGAAACTTTTGGGTGACTATATATATATATATATGTATTTGGTATAGGGTCTACAGGGTCTCTACACAGATCAGACTTGCAGTGATCCTCCTGTTTTTAGCCTCCCAAATGCTGGGATTACAAGTTCATGCCATTACGCCCAGTGTCAGCCACCATCTCGGTGTGCCCCCGAAGTGAGGCTGGCACAGCATACTGGGGATCGAACCTCAGTTTCTGTGTTCTGCCTAAGAAGGTGCTTTAATCTGCTGAGCTATCTGGCTGGCCCTTGGGTGACATTTCATAGATGGATGGATAGATAGATAGATAGATAGATGATAGATAGATAGATAGAGTCTTACTCTATAGCTCATGCTGGCCACAAACTCAAGGCAATCCTCCTGCCGTAGTCTCTCCAGTGCTGGGATTACAGGTGTACACCGCCCAACCCTCACTGAGGAACATTTTATTTCTTTTTGTCTTTTTGAAACATAGTCTCACTATGCAGTTTAGGCTGGCCTTGAACTCACTTTGTAGCCCCAGCTAGCCTCAAGCTTGCTACAATTCTCCTGCCTCATCCTCCTGACTGACTGCTGGGATTACAGGTGTGCACCACCACACCGGGCTCCGGGGCACCTTTTGAATCTAACCCCTAACATCATCCACATAACATTCCTGTGTGGTCTGCTTTACAAATTTTCCTGTAATGTATAGGTAGGAAGTGTTTCTGAGTCCTGGGGGGATGCGTTTTAATGTTAGGAAACAATAAATGGGCAACTATAAGGGCCTTTACTGTTCACAGTCCCCACAGCTGTATGCAAGATTTCTTCTGTGAAACAAAGAACTTTTAGGGCAAATATTTTGGAAAATAATTTCCATTTTACAATGAGTTTAGGGTCACAGCTCAGGTGCATATCAGGTTGGGAACCCAAGTGCTGGATAAATCCAGCCAGATTTCCCTCTGTCATTTAGAAAATTCTTTACAAGTGCAGGATCCTACACACCGAGTAGACATAAAATTTTAATTTTGTAGTCTTTGCCTGGGAAAACATGATGGCAAACACAGGAGTGGTAGACATTGGCTACCTGGGTCGAAGTGGGCATCTGTACTCTGATGAGACCTCCTCAGCCTGCTGGCTGAGGTGCCCTTCCTGACAGACCAGCCTGGGGGGCCCTGGCCTTGGCACCGCCTTCCCTGGGGGCATAGTTCATTTCAAGGTTGATGCATAGCTGGGAAGTTCTTAGCCTAAATTATTTTCATTATTTCCCGAGTCTCAGCCCATTAACCAACTTGGTCAAAAGGCCAGGAAGAGAAATGGCATTCTGGAAATATTATTAGCATTTTGTGGTGAATGCTAACTACTGTACATTTACAGCCGATTAAGTTTTGTTCTCTGTTTTATTATGGATTATGACAGGGATTTTGAGTCTGAGTTCTGTTAAATAATAAATAGAACCAGCAAGGTCATTTTCTACCTGACCAAAGGAAAATTTCTCAGGCAAAGACATGAATTAAAAAACAGGTTCACCGTCTCCAGGGAAGGGGGAGCTTCAAGTTTTCCACAGCTGCTCAAGCACATGCTTGCAATGAAATGCGAATACTGCCAGTTATTTGTTGCCAGTGGGGTGCTTCTTTCCATCCCAGATTTGTTTAAGGGTTGGCTCGAAGTAGTCTCAGCTTTGCCCGCAGGTGATTCGGCCAATAGATGCTTTTTATTTGGGTTGGATTATGTTCATGATTATGTTTAAGAACTGTGTTTTGAATTAGAATCACTGCTTGAAAAAAAAAATCAGGATTACATGAAAAAAATCCAGATTTTGGGAAACACTGGTTGTTTTAGTTCTGTCTCTCTCCACCCTTGGAGATGGCCAGTTTTCTTTCTCTTTCCACTCGGTCACTTCCCCAGTTTTGGTTAATCCCTTAGACCCTGCAGTATAAGTAACTAAGTTTTGATATTTTGACTGTAGATAAAAGTAACTAGAAGACTTTATTTCAAGCTTTAGGTGCCTTTGTCATTTTATAGCACAGTAGTTAAGAGTTTGGGTTCTGGGATCAAACTTGCTAGAATTTAAGCAGTGGTTCTGTCCAGGCTAGCTTATACAAGTTAATCTCTCTCTCTCTCTCTCTCTCTCTCTCTCTCTCTCTCTCTCTCTCTCTCTCTCTCTCTCTCTCTCTCTCTCTCTCTCTGTGTGT